>JAATLQ010014609.1:5029-17619 GCA_013421005.1 Heliconius erato x Heliconius himera | reverse complement strand
AAAATCATTGAAGTCTCAAATCCACCATACCAGAGGGCAAGATACCATCAGCTCATTCTGCAGGAATCCAGGGCAGTACGCGAGGCAATTAAGAAATCGTTGGCGGTAGTTTGATATAATAATTATGTCAACTGACAGACAAATGCCACCTCAGTCTACCCGTGACCACGGACTACTGCAAAGTGTTCGAAACGTCGGGTTTCCAAAAATGTATAAACATACAAAATATACGCGATTAACCCGGTTAAAATAGTTTTATTTAAAATTTAGTAAACATGTTTCTTTTTTTATATTTATTCGTCTCACTGGGTTCAATTGTCATTCAGGGTATGCGAATGAATTATTTTAATTTCCTCCTCCACCAAGAAGTAGCGCGGCGTTATGTTACACTACGTAAAACATGATGTCTCAATTTTGATTGAAATGGGGATTGGAGTATCCTGCCACTCCGCCCAGTTCCCATTCCGTCAGACTCTGGATGCAGTGCGTGCGCGCTTTTCCTCGACACCAGAGCGAAGACATGAAATATTAAATATTTTATTTCCTCGTGGGCATCGAACCTGTCGTGTTTGCAGTCACACGCGTATGCCCCTGCGTCTCGACTGGCCTCAAATTAAAATTTTGTACACATGACGGAAAAAAAATCAAATTACAACAACAATATTTACTTAGGCTATATTTACTCAATTATAATTCACAATGAAGCGTGTTGTTAATGAAATACAAGTATTTTATTGTCATTGTCATTATATAACAGTTATTTACCAGGTATGTTGACGTTGTGTAAAATAATGATGTGTTTGTTTTAGTTTTATATAATCTGTTTACAATGTTACCAAATAAAACGTTTGTTTTGGTAAAAATGTTATATAGTTTTTAACTTTTTTTGTATTTATTAAGCCTTAGTTTGCTAATAAGGATAGAAAAAAACTTTTTTTAAAAACCAATTGTACTAAAGTGTCTAAGAGAGGTTCTAATCTCGCTACGTATAAAATCGTTAAACAGTTTCTAAAAATATTCAAGTTCAATATTATTAAATACGCTAGCTAATTTTACCGAGTAGCAGAGCAAGAGTATCAAGACACTCGACTCTCCATTTTCCCCTCGAACAAAAGACATGAGGCGTGTTGCGAGTGGCGTAACTCAACGCAATACTTTAAGAAACAAAAGGATAAATAAAATGACCGAACCTACTACTATCATCATCGCATTTACAGTTAGACGATGTCCCAATGAGTCACGTTGGTAAAGTACACAGCACGTACAGTGCTACTAATATAATTAATTAATTATATACTATTGACTGAGGCCAGTCGTGGTGCAGGGGCAAAAAGTGTGACTGTAAAATAGACCGGTTGTGGGTTCGATCCCCACTCGAGGAAATGAAATATTTATTTATCTTTATATTTTCATGTCTTCGCTCTGGTGTCGAGGCATATTGCGGCGCTGAGTTCCGCCACTCTACACGCAATGCCTCCACTCGGCGGAAAATGGGGAAATGAGTGCCTTAACACTAGGTTCCCTCTGCCTACCCTGCTGTGGGCGGGATACAGCGTGAAGCTGAAAAAATATGTTACTGACGCCAGTCATGGCGCAAAGGCACAAAACTGTTAGCGCGACAGATTGTGGGTTTGATTTCCATTTGAGGAAACTAAATATTTATTTTCATTCCCTCGCTCTGCTAACGAGGAAAAGCACCTTGTTACGTTCCGCCACTCAGCACGCTATGCCTTCAGAATTCGACGGATAGTGTCTTAATGGGAGCGGAGTGTCTTAACATTAGATTCCCAGGGTCCCTCTGCTTACCCTACCATGAACATATTTAAACTTTAATTCCCTGAAGTGGGATTTGAATTATATTAAATATCTAATTTAATCTATAAAATTAACTATGAACTTTAAAACAATCCCTTAATTACGTTCACAAATTAATATCGTACTTAAGCTGATACTAGGGAAATTGTAAATAGATTTATTAAGTGTTTAAAGTTAGTTAAGCTTCGTGTTTATATTGTAGGAAATAATGATATGGTCAGCGTCTCACTGTAAGTGTGACGTGTGTGGGTTCAAGATAAAGCGCGGCGTTGAGCACCGCCACTCATAACGCTTTGAGTGGTGCCCTGTACATGTTGGATATAGCGTGAAACTGAAAAAAAATGTTGTAGCGCAAAGTTTCAAACTTACATATAACTAAAAGTGCAGTGTTAAGTTACGCGTTACAATAATCAATGTCTGTATAATAAGAAAATAATTAGAAAAGTCTCTCTCTGTTTCATCTGGATTGTGAAAAATACTTAAATGGGTTTGTGGTGGTTTAAAAACTCTTTTTATAAGCAGAAGTCGTAGACCTTCAGAAGCAGGCTATGATAAAATATTATATATTTTTCTATATAAACATTGTACCGTTTGCTCAGATCTCTCTGGCTATACGTCTATTGATAAAACCGAAAGGTAAAATAAAAATAGAAATAAAAACAATGTTTCTGGAATGGAAATTTCTAAAACTGTACAGTTTTGTACAAAATTCGACATAAAATAATGTAAGCTGTACCTCTGCCGACTCTATCAAAATTTTTTAAACAATGCTTCAGAAAATCTCATATATTAGAAAATACTAGGAATAAATGAAATTAATATACGTGGAAATTCTACATTCGTTATGAATAAGGTAAACAAAAATTGCTTTGACCTTTAAGCATATACATTCTAAGATTTATACGCAACACAAAACAAAAAAAAACTCCACCAATCAAAACTCGATGTCTTGAATTCAGGGAAAGTGGGGAACGAAATGTCTTGATACAAAACTCTCATAGAGTATACCCTTATAAACAAGATAAAGCATAAAGTAAAAAAATGCATACTTATTATAGAACGAAAAGATTAGTAGGAAAGAGTACTCTCCGTTCTCCTTCCTCGCATAAATTCCTTCATATATCAATGAAAAGTGTTGAATTAATTAAAACTGTTTCGCCTTACACGCGCAGTGTAAACGCCAGTCAGCCGATAGCGTTAGACCGAGGAGGACGTATCTACATAATTTTATTCGATATAACTTCGTTATAAAGTGTTATTCTAAACTTTCTGTCGAATGCTAGTGATGTGCCAGTGATAGTGATGTGCTTGTGGAGTGATTTTGTGTTCGTATGACTTTGAAGGTATGTTTGTTGTGGTTAGTTTATATGACATCACTAGAGTTAGGAAATTAATATAGTATTAAATTTTGTTTTCTCGTGTCATGTGTTGATTTTTTTATATTAGTTGATATGTTTATATTTTTATAGATTTTTTTGTTTCAGTCAAAAATTATAAACATTAAAAAAAATCATACATTTTGGGTGGAATACTTCAGTCAAAAGGTATCTTAAATGTGGAGATCTTTGAAAAGTAAAATTCGAGATACTTTTTTTTAATGAAGTAATTTATATATGTATATTTTTTTATTTTTTTTTTTATTTAAATATAGTTTTATACACGTTATTTAAACCAAAATTGGTAGTTTGAAGAATATATTAAATATTTTTTTTATAAAAGCAATGCCTTAGTGCAATATGAATATTAATTATATCGTATAATCAAATATATTTTTAAATATTATATACGTATTAATATAAAAATTTGGAAAACTCTTGAAATATAACTTAATTATTATTTTAGTTATAATAATGAAACAATTTTATATGGGTGTATAAATATGTATTGTTATTTATAGAACGAATATGAAACTGAAAAGTAAAGAATAAAAAAAATATATAAAAGGTATAAAATTTAATTTCAATGGACTATAGTTGAAATTATGTCATTTTTTACGTAATATATAGCTTATAAATCCCTTTTGCTACTTTTAATAAATCCTTATTAATGTTCACCCCCACTGACCCGTCCTGTCCCTCTACCTGACCATATTCGAAATGATACTACTACATACATATAAAATAAAACAATTATCTTCTACGCACAAACATTGAACCCCATACAATCTTTAATATAATTATAATTATTAATTTCTATAATGAAATCATTTAAAAGGCTTAGGTTAATAGCTCGAGCTTAATTCCATGAGGCCGAGATCGAGTTTTCAATTTTGGTTCAGGTTAAATTTGTATTGTTTTTTCGAATAGTTTACTTAAGACCCAAATTTGACATTCATTAATTATTTAATATTTTCATTTTTTAACTTAGCCACGCAACACGCATTGCCTCCAGAATTCCGCGAAAAGTAGGGAACGGAAGTGTCTTAACACTAGGTTCACAGGTTCGCTCTACCTATCCTGTTATTTACGGGATACAGCGTGAAGCTAAGAAGAATTGAAAATTCTTCTTGATTTATGTGGTTTTTTTTTACTGAAATATGTGTAGTGAGCTACTAGTGAGCTACAATTATGAACATTGTATGATTTTCTCATCGACGACTACCAATGGGCTCTTAAGTTGAAGAAATTCAATATTTCCTTACAAGCCGTTCCGTTATAAGTATTGTTTTTTAATCACAGATTTAGCTTTATGCTGCATATCAGGATAGGCAGAGAGAATGTACTTACTGTTAAGACACTCCGTTCTCCACTTTCCCTCGGCGTAACTAAACACTTTTTGTTACCAAAGAAAGATAAATAAATATGATTCACGCTACCGAGTGTGAGACAAGCTCTTAAGCTCTACTTATTTCGCCCCAATTGCAACATATATAGATTTTGTCTTTTATATTGTTCATGTTTACTTTTTACCCAACATAATCATTTCTCAAAATAGACTGAATGAAAAGTAGAGAACGGAAAGATTAAATTATAAAAAATACATATAAATAAAAGCAAGTTAGTTTATATAATTATTATGTAATATACTCTTCTTTTACTAAGTAACTGACATACAACGCAAGACCGGAACTGCGCGGAGTAGAACGCTGAGATTTCTCAAAGGATTTCTCAAAATTACCACGGGAACGAAAACATATTTTTAGCTTCACGCTGTATGCATGATACAATAGGGTAGGCAGAGAGAACCCAATGTTAAGATACTCAGTTGCCCATTTTCCGCCAATTTCTGAAGGCATTGTGTGTTAAGTGGCAAAACTCTACGCCGCGCTTTGCCTCGACACCAGAGGAAAGAAATGGAAATATAAATTGAAATAAATATTTCATTTCCTGTGTTGAATGGGAATCGAGCCCACAACCTGTCGCGTTCGCAATCACTCGCGTATACCACTGCACCACGACTAGCCTCAACTTACTTTACTTTTATAGTTCACGCAAACGTAGCTGCGGGCCGCTACTAGAGATTGAGAAAAGAACGAAAAACATTCTGAAAATAGAAATAATTAGTTCGTTAAGTGAGATGACTTAACAAAAACACGAAAGAACGCTACGCCAGTTATTTTGAAGGAAAGCCCTTTAGGTTCGTAAAATCTCATTTAAGTGAATGTTTTTGGTGAACATTGTGTGACTTGTGTGTTTTCGAGCTGAGTTGTTTATGTGTATACAGTATATTAAAGTTAAAATATATTCTTTTACCATTTTGGGACACTAAATTAGGGATAAGTGACACAGCTCTCCACTTTTTGTTTATTTTAGAGATGGCCTTGTGTGTTTTCGTAACTTATATTAACCTATATATTAAAATCATTCATAACATAAATAATAATAATATATAATAATAATAGTATATAAACTAAAATTTTAAACCAAAGGCCAGTCGTGGCTTAAGGACTCAAACGTACAACTGTAAGCGCGACAGGTTGTGGGTAGATATCATTTTCAATTAAAATTAAACATTTAATATTTTCATTACCTCGCTCTGGTAACGATGAAAAACGCGGTGTTGATATTCGCCACTCAACACTCTATGCCTCTAGAAATCGGTGGAAAGTGGGGAATGGGAACGCGATTTAGCGAAGTGTCTTAAAATTAGGTCCCCATGTTCTCTCCGCCTTCCTTGCCGAGTGCTGGACACAGTGTGAAGCGGAAAAAAGTTTACATGTGTGTAAATGTCGTTGCATAAAGAACAAGTTCGTCTCTCATATATTAAGCAATCTGATCTTAATAAAATTTGAAGCGGTGACCATTTTGAATAGTTAGCTTTCAATTGCCTACAGCGTCACGATCATATTAATATTTTAAATATATATATGGAAGAACATACATATATATTATATAGAAAAATCATGCCTTTTTTATTACTATTCCGCCTACATGTGTATGACGCGTGAAGGGGAATTTTATATAAGGTTTTGATTTGTTGACAGTTATGCAGGACACTTTCCAAAAAGAAAATATAATAAAAATAATAATTCATATTTCGTTTTCATCTCTCTGATCACGAGGCAAAGCGCGGAACGCAAGTGTTTTAATAGAAACGGAGTGTCTTAACACTTGGTTTCCAGGTTCCCTCTGCCTTCCCTGCTATATGCGGAATATAGCGTGAACCTAGAAAAATACCGATTTAGTCGTGGCGCAACGGTCGACTTTAAGCGCCACTGTTGTGGATTCGATTTTCAGTCGAGGGAAGATATTACAACACTCATACAAGAAATTACACAACATACACAAGAAATTACAATACATTACATTTCCTTACTCTAGTAACAAGACAAAGACGTTGAGGTCCGCCTCTCAACAAATCTCGAAAATTGTGCAGTGTGTATGGAAGGAAGTGCTAATATTAGGCCTCTGCCTAATCTGCCTGCTACCAGAGCGAGCAAATGTAATTAATTTATTCTTCCGAATGGGAATAGAACCTACAATCGTCGCGATTACAGTCAGACACTGTACCGGTGCCCCACTACGCCCTTATTTCAGCCTTCAATAGTTTCATCGTCCAATATTTCTATTTTAATTTTGAAAATTGTTATTTGGAGTGCTTATAAAATATAATTTTTAATAAAAAAAAACTTCGCCATAAAAAAAAATCTAGAAAACAAGATTAGACCAGCGGAAGTTTCCCACATCCTGTCATCAATTACAAAAGACCTGAAGATCTCCACACGGCTGAATATATTTTAATAAGAACTCTCTCAATTAAGTCATACAATACCACAAACATATTATGTACATACAAATACATACACAGAAACATCAAACTATAAAGGAAACGCTTCTGTCTGATTTGGGAGTTAAAAAAGTCGCGTGAACCAGATTAAACTTTCTATCATTTCGTTTCACAAATTAAAACTAGTTTATAAAAAAATCAATAGTTAAATTACATACAGGAGGGCATTAGCTTTGTATACTTTTTCGTCAAAACTTATTTTCGTAATTTGTTGTCGCGTGTCGGCACGAACGAGACTGTTATTGCGCTCAGACGAATATAACGTTGAACTGCGGCGGGCCAATGGGTCTTCTGTCTGCATTGAGTGTCGATTATTATAGATATTTTATTGAAATAGTATATATCTATTATATAAATACTAATACTTTCTTAGAATATATTTATAATTTTATATTAAACGTAGCGGGATTTCAACCCGCGCCCCTTAGATACCGTCGAAGCGCTGACCGTACTAATCTGATACGTTCGTATTGTTACGAACGACGAACGAATCGTAACGTATTGTTATTGGCTTAGTTTCCAAGAGGCGCGGGTTCAAATGAATCAATGAAACATTTCATAGAAAAAAATCATAAGTCAAAATAAAAATCAAGTTCATTTCATACAAAATAAGTGCATATGCCCATAAATTTAAGTTTGTCAACTTTTATAAGTTGTACTTCCCGTTGACCTACAACCCTGAAATTGGAACAAAAGTCTCGGCGAGTGAGTCTGAGTCGCACTTAACCAGTTTTTTTAATCTCATGTACACTAAGAAAAGGAAAAAAGCAGGACTCGAATCTCGAACCTCTAACTAGGGAATTTAAAGTATTCAACGAGTAGGGTGAAACAATGTAGCGTGCAACATGCATTCACAATTATTGATTAGAATGATAAGAAACCTTGTAAATAACAAATAAACAAGAATTAAAAGTGATTTAACGGTTATAATTTTGAGAATATAGTTAGGTTTTTTACGGATTATTTTGCAAATAAAAGCAAAAACGTGATGATTGTAGGTTTAATTCATATTCAGGGAAAATAGTTATTTTCATTTCCCCGCCCTGGCAAAATAGCGTGGTGATGAGTTCCACCACTCAACACTCAATGCCATAACACTACATTCTCTCTACCTTGCTATCCGAGAAATCGTGAAGCTGCTATAAAGGTACTGCACAAAAGAAAGAAATGATTGTTATATTAAATCGACCTATACTCACATACACAAAACGAAAATTAAAAATTAATTATTAAAAATTACCAAATTATATTATATATTTTTTTTTGAGAAATCATTGAGCTAAGCGAAGCGAAGCTCTTACTCGTCAAAAGTGTGTTTCGTTGTAATGCTACTCCGCCTAGACCGTTAAGCCTATAGTTCTGAAATTTTGCAGGAACGTTGTGGACGACACGGTGATACCAGCGAAGTAGTTTGGTGATAATTGTAATTGTAGTTTTTGAGTAAATGGTCAAAACGTGTCCTATAGAGTTAAGCTGTGGAACGTTTTGAAATTCACGCGCACAGATTGAACTTTGACTGAAACCCAGCGCGAGCGGACAAAACAGGAAATTTCGCAAAAATTTCGTAAAATTTTGCGCAATATAGCTGCGCTAGCAGCATGTGCCGGATCTTAGTTAAAGAATTTTAGTAAAGTCTTTTAATGATCAGTTTTGATTTTATAAAACTGTCTCGAAAATTGGGCGGTGAGTGCTAACACTCAGTTGCCTTTGGCTTTATGCGGGATACTGCCGGAAGTAAAAAAAAATCAGAATTTATAAATAGCATCACTTTAATTATAAAGGAGCAATATGTTCAATTCTCACATCACTTATACTTTTATAACATTTAATTGAAGCCTTATAGAGGAATTTCTACGTTATGACCACGCGATTTGGCTATTATGTGTTTTGATTGGTTCCAGATGATATCTAATATGTAGTATATTAGATAGTGAAGATCTGCTATACAGTTTTTTGTTTATTTATATAGAAGGCCATCGTGGCGCAGGGGTAGGATTCGTCGTAAGGTAGGATAGGTTCGATTCCCACTCGGGGTAATGAAATTATCAATATTTTCATTTCGCTCTGGTAAAGAGTCAAAGCGTGTCGTTGAGGTCTGCCACTCTATACACAATGTATCTGGGTTCCCAGGTTCCCTCTGTTTACTGTGCTATGTGCGGGGTATTTTAAAAACAGCTTGAATTTTATCCCGAGATCCATATAGATTTCTTTATCATTTATCGGTGAAGTGGAGAACGACGCATTACTTCACATTTTACTTGGCTCCCTTTTCACATATTTACAAGACAAATACAAATCTCCTCTTTTTTGAAGTTGGTTAAAAATAATATTATGTTTCTTAAAAAAGTATATACTGGGTCAATGAACATCGCAATGTTACATTGTAGGTAACGTAATGACGATGAATGTGTATGAATATTTAAAATAAGTTTTCCTTTCTTCAACAAGTCTCTTATTACTTTCATTTTAATATCATATCCAAATAAACATACTTAAATCTTTTTTTGAATTGACTTATTATATTTTTGATGATAATATGTGCTATATACGGGATTGGGCTTTACGCTGTATCCCGTATATAGCACGGTAGGCAGAAGGAACCTAGTGTTCTCCTCTTTCCGTCTAATTTTCGAGATACGATCACGCTCCTTGTCTTGTTACTGAAATAAAGCAATGCAAAACAATTCAATCTCCTGAATTGGGATCGAACCCACAATCGCGTTAACAGAGAGAGGATGTGCCGTTGCGCCACGACGACCTTAACCCTACTGCCATGTTTCGTTATGTCGTTTCGAAATGCTTGTTCTTTTTTTTTGTATTTCAAGCGACTTTTACAGCTTAGGTCTAGGTCTTTTAAGATCTGTTTGATAGTATTTGATTATTGCATTATTATTATTATTATTTTTGTTATATTATAAATGTGAAAGTTTATGAGAATGTACTTATGTTTGTTCTACTTTTACCCAAAAACTACTGAACGATTTTTTTACATTTTTAAAATGTTATTCCACACTTAGGAAAGAAAAATACTTATTAAGAAAACGTATAAAAATATGAACGTAGCAGAATTTGAACCAAAGATAGTTTTTTAAAGAATAGTATTCTCTCTTGCCAAACGATAATTCTAAGTAATTATCTTTGGCTACCGGAAATTTGTAAATCTCCCTACAGAGATACTGACAACATAAATAAGTTGAAACAAGCGTATACGAATTTCGACGAAGCTTGATGAGAACGTATGGCTTAGTTGGTCAGAGCGCCTGGACATTTTCCAAAGAGGCGCGGTTTCAAATCCTGCTACGTTCAAATTTTTATAAAAAATTAATACATTTTATTAATATGTACTACTGAACGGATTGAGATGAAGCTTAACAGTAATATAACTTATGCATCATAGTAACACGTAGGCCAAAATTTTGTCACGAATTTATATAATTTGGTTTTAATATAACAATAACTTTAAACGGGCAAAGTCGCGGGTCCGTTACTAGTATAGGCATATATAAGGTTGTTATAAACGTAGTGGCAGATTGGAGCATATGTAAATGAAACTAAAGAATATATTCGAAAGTCATAAGCCTGTGCTAAAATCTAAACCAAAAGAGTATATTTTTGTATTATTATTAATGAAGATTTTTAAATAAGATTTGTACTCACTACCAACGCAGTCATTTAGATACGATATTATAAATTAGTTTTAGTAATTAATCACAAGTACCTACCTATTATAGTGCGTTCAGTTAAAGCATTTTCTTGACATAAAAGCTACGAACTAAAATATTTACTTCAAAAATTTATTAATATTATATCGTTGTAATGAATTATTTAAAGTAACAAGAACACAAAATTTAATTGGAATTTCTAATTGAACGCTTAAAAGTTTTATTTTACTAAATCAAACGAAATTTCAAACAATTTTAATTGCCTAATTTTTATACGCCGCTTATATCTTTTATGATACTTTTATTTTGGTGTCGAAATTAGTAAGTTATGAGGGTGTTTTTATAGTAATTATATGTCAAATTCATAATTACGTATTATAATATACAATTATAGTCTTCCCTTCGAATATAACACGAAGCGCGGCGTTGTTCCGCCACTCAACGCTTAATGTCTCAAAAATTTTGTGGTGCGTGGAAACAGTGTCTTAACACTCAGTTTTCTCTGCTTATCCTGCCTTGCGGGAAAAAGCGTGTAGCTGCTGTTACTGATGTGTTGGTGTGATTATATAGATAAATATATAAGATACACACTACGGTACGATATTAAGATACTGCCGTCGCCTACTTCCCATTTAATTCTGAAGGCATTGCCTCGCCGCGTTTTGCCTCTTTACCAGAACGAGGAGAAGGAAATATTAAATAGTGGAAATCGAATCCACAACCCGTCGCGTTCACACGCTTATGCCTCTGCACCACGCCCGGCCTCAATACACATGGAATCATCATACACACAAATCGAAACACCTCGTTATTTCACTTAGGTACAGGCATCGTGCTCAATATTTGTTCATTTAAGACCCAGATAGCTGAGTTTTGTGTGTCAAGGTTTTTGTAATTGCGCTCTTGCCTCCGGCGACGGATACGGGAGAGAAAAAAAACTGAAAGAACTCTACCGATTTCGCAGTGTATGCGAGCGATACAATGTTTTTTATTTATTTTTTTCTTTTTTCCGTTTTGACATATTATGTATATACGTATATTTTGTTCGTGTGATCGTGTTGTAACGAAACTATTGATGTATGTTAATGTGTTTTATGCTTGTGACTGTAAACGTGATGGTTGTGGGTTCGGTTCCAATTTGGAGGAAATATTTTTTTTTCATTTCCTCGCTCTCTTGGTCTCGGTGCGAGAGTAGTGTTCAGTTTCAACTCTTAACGCCAAATGTCTCGAAGACTTGGAGGAAAATAGGGAACGGAGTGTCTTGATACTAGGTTTCCTCTCTCTACTATGCCATGTAAAGGACTGAAGATAAAAAAAATATAAAAATACTAGCGGACCCGGACGCGGCTTCGCCCGCTTAAATTTTACGAATGCTTATAGATATATTTAGGAAATTGTTTGTGAAAATATGTAACTAATTTAAATAAAAAAATATAAGTAAACGTAACCATAGTAAGATATTAATAAAAAAACTAAACAAAACCAGCTACATTATTAATAATTTTATCTCTTTCTGTCTTTCTATTTCCCCGAGCTATTATCCAGAATAACTAACTGAACTAATTTTTATTGGACTTTCAGTGATCGATTTTACTGATTTACCCGGGAAAAATCTTTTTACTCGTTTTCCTTGCGCGCGTACGTAGACACTATATGAAATAACTAAAGTCCTTTCTACATTAAATATGATAAGTTTTGCGAGCAATATCAAATAAAATCCCAGAAAACTAAAACCACAATTTATTAAGTGTATAACAACGGTATAGATAACCATCCAACCAAGATGAAATAACCAACAATTCTCTCCTTAATACTTAAATAATATTACACCGATGCCGCGCAGGGCCGCAACTTACACCACACCAAGAAATTTATGAAAATCTAACT
>JAATLQ010014606.1:107062-128700 GCA_013421005.1 Heliconius erato x Heliconius himera | reverse complement strand
CTAGTGAAGGATTCGACCGACTTACCACTTAAGCTATCACAGTCACATTTTAGCTGGCGAAATATACTTTTGTATTCTAATGATATTTTGTTCACGCTTGTAGCCCCCCTCCCCTGCGCCACGACGCCCGCAATACTGAACATATAAAGAGAACTGAACGTAAAACTGAACATGTTCTTTAAACTGAACATATCGTTTGTTCTCGTTCACAAAAGTGAGCTGTTGTGCACACTCCTAATATTTATTATTTGCTATTCTATAGTATACGTCGTCTATAGTTCTATACAATATACAGAATACTATACGGTACTGACTACAGACACACATGATCCCGATTCATGCTGAATCATTGGCTATTTATAAGTATGTATATCTGAACGTTTTCTATTAAAACACACATTCTACTCTTTTTTGGGATGAAAAATCAGCTGAATATGAAGTGTTTTCAAGGCTAATATAAGTCGATAATCATTTTATGACAAAAAACTAATATAAACATCTATTTATAAGGGCTAGCGGCTGGGTGAGTGTAAAATGATGACAATGACGAAACATATTTCTGTATTTGATTCTGAACATTTAAAAGAGCAACTTACAGTTAGTTAAAATAAGCTTCAATGTTTTTTCAGGGCCATATGAAGAATATAACGCTTTATCGTAACAATAGAAATAGATTTTTATGTAACATATTTTATATCCTTCAGCTCATTAGCACAGTAACCACAGTATTTATCATTAAAATGAGTAATATAATATTATTTTACAAGAAGAACTAAACAAACATATAATAATGTTTGAATCATCATTTAATAAAATTTATTTATCCAGTAATCATGATACGTATATAGAATGTTATGCAGGAATTTAACAATATTATTACTATTCCTTTATTTTTCGCTATCTAAGTAAAAATTTATAATTTCACTTTTCTGTCATTACTTAATGCCATAGGTCTGTGACATAAATATTTTGATTTTTTAAATCATATTATCACTTTAGTCTGTACCATCTACTTGAGAAACAGACATCCAC
Source organism: Heliconius erato x Heliconius himera (assembly GCA_013421005.1). Lineage (NCBI taxonomy): Eukaryota > Metazoa > Arthropoda > Insecta > Lepidoptera > Nymphalidae > Heliconius > Heliconius erato x Heliconius himera. The sequence continues at coordinate 127,668 of JAATLQ010014606.1, read as the reverse complement.
TTGCAGTGCTATAATGATATTAATTACCTTGTACAGTAAAACGTTTTGCGTGTATAATTTTCTAATTACCTACATGTTATAAGTACCTAGCGCCATTGTACTCTTGTATGTCATAATATGAGATGCGAATTGATTTTCTAAGACTGATATAATTAAAAAAAGTATACCTACTCCTAAAACTACAAATAACTATAAAGGTGTTGTTACCTTTGTTTCCATCAATCTAAATGTATATGAATTGGGTTATTTTTCTCTATATATATTTATTTTTATATAATAACTAGATTTTTATAGAATAAACTAGACAGACAGAGGCGGAGGGCGACTTTATTTTATAGTAATATAGATAGATGTATTTGACATTTTTTAATTCAGGAACTTTACCTCCATGGGCGTAGGAATAGAGGCGGGCCGGGTGGTCCGGGCCCACTCGGGAATAGTCCTAAATTTTGCTATAAATAGATCCTGAAAACAGGAAAAATAACGTTTAGACAAACATATCTGTTTAAAGGTAAACTCCAGGCAATAAAATAAAAACAAAAAAATCTCTAGATACGACCATGTATCCCCTCTACAAATGAGATATAGAAACGGCTTCCTTTTCTCGTAGATATAAAATAAATAGGTATATTTTCAGTTACTGCATGAATTCTATCTATCTAATTAAGTACCTATAATAATTATGCTTTTTCTTAATTAGTTTCAACCGTTTATTACTAGTTTCACCGGTTACGAATAAAGTGCCAGATAGAAAGGCTGCTGACTTTTGTCTGTTTCACCATCAAAAACCCTGATAAATTAAAATTTAAAATATTTTTTATTCAAGTAAACTATTGTAAGCACTTTTGAATCGTGGAATGAACATAATACTAAGCTACCACCGGCTCGGAAGGCAGTTCTTGTGAGAAGAACCGGCAAGAAACTCAACAGTTGCTCTTCTTAATGTCAATGGTATAATTTAATTATTACATAAACTGACAATTGTCCTACATGACATTTAATAGATATTAATTCAATACATCTTTATCCTATAAACATTCTTGAACAGTATAATAAGCTTTACATGTTAGTATTGTTTTTATTGTACAGGTACTTTAAATTAATTGAATTTGTTTGAAATTGTTGTAATGGCAAACTTAGAATACACTGCGGAGTTTTATTATATACACGTGTATACTCAGACCCATAAAAGATTTATCAAATTATTTCAAGTGAAAACTTGGCGTAATAAGCTTATCTTTATTTGTCGTTCCTATCGTACCTATGTCTATCACAATTTTTACTATGACATTGAATATGTAGTCCGACAGACTGAATATTATAGTCTGTAAACTGTGAAGCAACTGTAATACCTGCATCTTTAAAAACATCTCGCAGAGAATCTCGAGCTCATAGATTATAAATATATCTCAATCTCTCCTCTCTTTTTTGAAGAATAAATATTGAATTTAAATCTGAAGCACAGACAGCCGCATAGCAGCATTCTATATATTTATTATTATATTCAATATACTCGTTTTTTTCTGGATTTCTTTGCAAGGAAATTGAGGCCGTTCTGTGTGGAGAACTGTTTGACCTTTTACCTCCCGCCGAATTTTCTAACCGCAAAGTACGTCACAAACTCAAGTACCATCCACACCACCTGGATAAGTGGCACTCCACCACCGTGCGGTTTCGTAGGACTCCGCGCGCTTCGACGCGCCACACAACCGTAGAATGCCCTGTTTGCTAAGTCGATACGACCTGGGTACCGTCTATCTTCACTTTAAAACGCACATGTAGCTCCTCTGGTGTTGCACGGGGTCGCAGGTGGCGGTGATCACTTACCACAGGTGACCCATAAGCTCGTTTGCCTTGTCTTCTTCCATTAAAAAATACCTTCGCTGTAATCTACGTAAAACACGGATTTATGCTCTAAAACTTTCAAATAACGACTATATCAGTCCTTTGAATCAGCTGATATCGTAAGCGATATCATAATCCTATCTCTCGTCTCGGATAGCAATATCTAATAGAGAACTACTGGATATTGCTATCCTGTAAAATCAAGTATCTTATTTGGCAGACTGTTCACGGTTCCGTACCTCGAAAGATAAAAATTGAACCCTTTTATACGATAGCTTTATTGTGTGTCCGTCAAGAATGTTTATTTCGAGATAGCATTGAAATATCAAGCTGAAACATCAAATATTTAAGTCTATGGTCTCTTACAGCATAGAAAAAATCAAGCTTTAGTCGACGCAGTCAAAAGATTTGAGCATGTATGCATCGATTTTGCTGCATTTTGTATAAAATTCAACACGTGAAATTCATCAAACCCTATAGCGTACTTTCCGTGGACCTACAGTTATGAGATTTGACAAGAAGTAAGAACTGACCAATACAAATAAAGGAAAAATCTGAAATTTTATATGTTTTTCATAGAAAAAATATTACAAACTTATATTTGTAGTTCATTTCATACATAATGAATGTGTATGCCCATGCAAAGTTCAGTTTGTCAATTTGTATAAGTTGTACTTTCAGTTGATGTACAATACTAAAATTGGTAAGGAAGCCTCAGTGGACGAGTCCGACTCGCATTTAAGCAGTTTTATTTTCATTTAAGACTAGTTTCTGCTCGCAACTTTTGTGTAGACTTTATTGGCCTTGCAATTGCACCTACATGTACCACTCGCGGTGATCGAAACTTGCAGCAAGTGGCGGGCAACGGGAATCTAACATCAAGACAATCAGCTTTCCGTTTAATAATTATTTAGAAAACGTATAATATAAAAATTTGATCGTTCACTGAACGTATGGCTAAGTGGTCAGAGCGCCTGGTCGGTTTCCAGGAGGCGCGAGTTCGAGTCCCGCTACGTTCAAATTTTTATATGTTTTCTAAATAAATATTTTCCTTTCCTAAGTGTGGAATAACACTTTAAAAATGTTTAAAAAAGCTTTCCGTTTTCCATTGAAATTTCGAGTCACTGCTTGTTGAATAGCAACTCAACGCCACGCTTCGTATTACGGAAACGGAAAATAAAAACAATTTAAATATAATTATTGCACTGAGTGGGTGCCTGTCTAATCATAAATATTGCTATACAGTCAAACGCTGTACTATTGTCACGACGACGGCGTAAAATTACAATGTTATTTACTTGTCAATTAAAACTAACTACCATACTGAACAATTTTTGGTCAAGGTCAAAGTGATCATCACGCTCAATAAGCTCTTTTGTTAAAAATATATTTAATTACTTCTCATAGTTTAGCTGGGCCATTGTGGTTTTACATCAAGAGTGTCAGTCTTCAAAATCAAATATAGCCTAGATCCTGCTAATACCTAATAGCTATACCTACAACAAGTACAAAACAAAAAAAAATATTTAAATCCGTCCAGTAGTTTAGAATATATGCGAGTAATGCGCATAAACAGTCAGACAAAACATTTAAAAAATCACACTTAATTTATTTGTGTTTTATTACAGAATAGAAAAGGCTTTATCGTCAAGTGATTTACGTATTTATAAGAGATTATAAGAGATAACGTTGCACTTGAAAGTTATCTTTTCTAATCTCATTTCTACTTAACTAAATATAACATTTGTTTTAAATCTTAATTATGTGTACAAGTTATCATAATTATACCTAAATAGTAATTATTTAATGTGTAGTAAGACAAAATTCTTTGCAGATACATTCAGTCTGTATTTTTGTACTGACTAATAATAAATCCGTTTAAGCAAACCTTGAGACTTTTTATACGGAGTGGAAAGTACTAGTGGAGTGGAAGCGTCTGCGCTCCTTTTACGAACAGCACATGGGGTAAAATATTTCAAACCCATACCTAAAGAAATACAAGTATGGATAAACATCGTGAAATGAAAAAAAAATCCTACGTCTAAACTGTTGAGTTATCTTGATTAATTTCTTTAGGTATGGGTTTGAAATATTATTCCCTATATACTGTTTCCCTAAAAGGAGCGCTGCATCTTCCATACTGTACATATACAACGATCTGCGAGTGCAGGCTACAATACAGGCATCATAAGTTAATAGAAAAAATGTAATATTATAATTATGTAATCTTCCATCCACTTTCAACACTCTTTTAACGGTATAAATTAATGTTTTCCACGACCAGTGACATGCGAGAATCGAGTTGATTTATAAATTCAAAGCATTAAATTTCATTATCTTAAATTCAAAGATCGAAAGTAGTGAATTAAATGATGACCAATTTTAGATATTAGGGAATTTTAAATGTCACACTACACTTGATTATTATTATTAATTAGGTACTTCAATATTACTCGCTGTCTTATAACGACTCTTTACAAAAATTTTTGAAGATTAAGGCATTGATAAGAAAGTATTATTTGAACTATTCAAGTTTAGAGTATGTATTTAGCACTCGGTATCAACCACGTATTACTAACCATTTACTGACTCCCAAAAATGTCTAATTCAGCGTCATGTTAAATGGATTTGCGTGTGTTAAATAAAATTTATTAAAAATTATCTATTTTATTCAAAAGAATCAGTGCACTTGAAGATAGAAACGCTCCAGCGCACCCCCAAAGGAAAAAGACAAAAAATTACCGGAATTGAATGATCAAGCCCGAGCCACTCGCTAGAAAAAAGTGAAAGTGTCTTAACACTAGGTTCTCTCTGCCTACCCTGCTGTGTGCGGGATATAGCGTGAAACTGATTTTTTTCTGGGTGTAATTTATTGTGAACTGATCAAAATCAATGCGACATTTACAGAAAAGTTTTTACTATTGCTGTCGCTGTCGGCTTTAAGCTTAAAAACTACCATGATACGATATTTACGAAAATTCAACCACATTTTCCAAAAAGTATCAAAACATACCTACCTGGAAACGCTTAACTGGGAATTTTAAATCTATTGCACATGACTTGGCTGAGCACTTTCCACTTTTCCGAAGAAATTGATAAAAAAGGCCATCCTTGGATTGCTTTGAAAAAATAATAGCTCTTCCGACACGGAGTGCATTTACTATAAGAAAGATGGCAATTTTGGCAATAATTTGGCCATCTCTGTTACAGTATTTTCTTGTAGTGAACTTACTGTAAGTATGGTATTTTAATTTGTAAAAAGAAACACATATTCAAGGTCCTATCAGTTTGAATATTTTAAAAATAATTTAATAAGCGAATAATATTCTATATTAAAAAACGCAAAATGTATATTTTATAGTATATTTTATTATGGAACACATTATTTACATACAGTAGAGACTCAACTGTCCGGCCCCCAAATATACAATATTAGGTGTTAGGTGTGAAGAGTGATTGTGTGGAGTGGGAAGGGGTCATAAATAGGGTAGGCCGAGGGAACCTAGTGCTTGTTTGATGCGAGTCATCTCAACACTTTGTTTCATACCAAAGAGAGAAAATGAAATGAATTTTAGGTAATTTCATTCCCACGATTGGGAATCGAACCCACAACCATCACGTTTACAGTCACACCATGTGCCATTGCGCCACGACGGTTTCAAAATATAATATACAATCATAATTTAGTTGTACTAGTTGTAGGTATAAAATTGCAAAATACATAGGTCACACTAGGTCTCCTACCTAATATGGCAGGTAATATTTAGGACTACCAACCTGGCACACGTAAATCATTACTTGGTGGTACATGTTCGTCGAAACTGTTCCACTTTATTGTTCATTGTTTAAAAACTTGTTATATGTGACATGACTTTCTTCACCATCAAAACAATATTTTTTCAAATTTCTCGATCAAAACTTAAGAAAATTACTATAATTACTAAGCATTTTATATTTATACACAGTTTATTTCATAATTTAAGCATAGTAGGTTTACAAGATTCTTCTTTGTAAATTACATTAGCCAGATATTTGTTTATCTGTCTGACTCTTTTGCAGTCGCCGGAGTCAGGCTATGGAACAAATTACCCGAGCTCATAAGAAGAGCTCCCTCTAGTGAGGTATTCAAGCGCCGGGTAAAAGAGCATTTTTTTAAAATAGTATAAGTAAATATATAATATTCATCTATTTAATTTATTATGTAATTATTTGTATATATTAGTATGGTATATTATATATATATATAGTTTGTTTTTTTTTGGAGTTTATTTAGAATATCGATATTATATTGTCATAATTATATTTTATTATTATATTTTATATTACTTGTATAATTATGTATTTATAGAATATAAATGTATGTATATGTAGGTATATTTTACTTCTGCACACCTACAGACTTATTCTCACACATGACAAGGTTGGCTAGTAGAGAATGCTATTTAGCATTAAGCCCGCCTTTTGTACACTTTTCTTTTTTGTAATTTGTGCAATAAAGTATATAAATAAAAAAAAAGGAATTAAGCACAACAATTAGTCCAATTATTCAAGTTTCTAATCTACTTTCAAAAATGTTTTTAGCAGGGTAGACAGAAAGCTTAATATTAAACCACTCCTTTTTCATTAAAACACTTCTGCCCACCACTTTCTGCTGAATTCTGTAGGTGTTTATTCATCATGTCACATTATCAGAACGACAAATGAAAATATCAAATATGTCGATTCATCGAGTGGAAATCAAATCCTCAACTAACCGTGTTTACAGACACATGAATGTACCTCACGCTGTGACTGGCTTACTTCTTAGAATTTTTATTATATTTTGGTTACTGTAATGCTCTTTGCACCTTACGTACATGTTGACTTTTAGATTCTTTTAGAGCTTCATCCAATTTTTGTGTTAAATGTAATAGATTAGGTAAGTCAGACTGTAGTAAAACATGATTGATTATATGTTGACATTGACTAGTTGCCTTTGCATCTGGAATTGATGATACTTTGTTTATTGGTGTTAGCGACTTAAGCTCTTTAACTGTGGAAAGCATATTTTCATCAGATTGACCATAATTTTTGGGTGTTGACAGTACAAAATCCATTGACACCACTGGTATTATTTCATCCAATGAATGTTTAGAAGCCACCTGTAATCATTTTATATAATATACTTATATAATGAATATTATGATATGACAATATGTTAAAAATATTGACTAAATATTCTGTGATATGTTTAAGGTCTATTTCATTACTTAAGTACAAAATTTAACTGCAAATACAAAAAATTCTGCATGCATTACAGCAATTGAGGCCATTATCGCACAGAATTTGACTGATTATATAGAACAATTACCTGAACTTCAAATCTCCAAAGAAGATCTTGAAAATTGGGTTCTCTTTCTTGTAATAAATTTAGCCCTTTTGATATTTCTTCTTTTTTTGTCTCATAAAGCTTTAATAAAACAAGTTGCTGTTCATGTGAAAACCCAGCTATTGCCAATGAGGATTTAAAATTTGTTTCTGAAAGCTACAAATAATTTTGGTATAATATATGTAAATATAGATTTTATTTTTCAATGTATTAAAACAATATTTTAACAACTTACATTATGCTTACAACCTTCAACAATCAAAAAGGCTAGTGCATATATTAGATTTTGAATAACTGTCACAGACACATTCAGCTTTTCTATAATTAAAACAATAACTTATATTAATGTCATATACATTTTAGAAAAATCAATAGTATTTGAGAGCAAAGATGTTTTTTACCTGCAGCTATTAAATATTTCTTTTCATTAACTCCGTTACTAAAATAATCTATTGTGAGTTTACAGAAATCAACCAAAACTGAAATAAAACATTTCCAAGTCAGTATTTTATGACGATTATAGTTTTGTATATAATATATAAGTAAAGATAAAAATTATCTATATATATAAAAGGACTTGTGCTGACTGACTGAGGTAAGACGCACGCAGAGCCGTAACCGCTGATGGTAGAAACGTGAAATTTGGGTAGATGTTTATTTTCATATTCTGGACATCCACTAAGAAGGGAATTTGAAAAATTTTAACCCTAAAGGGATGAAATATGGGTTGAAAGTTTGTATGGAAAAAAAATTTAAACTGTACCGATTTTTATAAAATTTGAAGTTCATACTCTTAAAAATATTTCATTGAACACGTGTTTCATGGTTTTTAAGAATTCATCCCCTAAGGGTTCAAATAAGGGGTTGAAAGTTTATATGGAAAAATCTTTAAATTGCCACCAATTTTTATAAAAATTTTAATCCAGACTGTTAAAAATATTTTATTGAACACGTGTTTCGTGTTTTTTTTAGAATTCGCTCCTAATAAGCGGGCGAAGCCGCGCGCCCCCTCTAGTTAAGATATATAAGCATTCATTTTATAATCTATATTAAAGCATAAATAAAGTTCTTATATTTTACAATTAGGACATATACATATATCCTATAAATGTTACAGTTAATTAGAAGGTTTTAAAAAACATGCATTCCTTTATTCAATAACTTTTAAGTATTTACTGTTGTTTCAGAATTATTATATGTTATAAGTTTAAAAAAGTAAATAATAATAATATTGGCAAATTTAAGCTGTTTATTTATTTTATATATTTTTATAAGTAATATATACAGTAGATATATTATTAGTTAATTCATTATTAATGCAATATAATTAAAACTAATATTATACTTAAATACTAATATATACTTAACCCTGAATTGAATGTTGTTGCAATATGCTTAGGTGTTCTTTTTGTAAATCACTTAAAAAAATAATCATTTTATATCAAAAATAAATATAGTATGTATGTTTACTTTGTGTTCAATTTTAGCAAAGAAGAATGGTTTTAAAATAAGAAATTAAAATATAACCAAGAAAGTAAATAAACATTAAATATTAATACCACAGAAAGTGACAGAAACAATCAACAATCAAAACAGGGATGCCCAATGATCATCGATTTTCGGTCAACATCATGGTAGCAGATAAAATATCGATGTTTTAACATTGGTGTTGCATTAAGTAAAACATCGTAACATCTATGTCAGCAGGGGTACAATTGAAATTTAGTCGCGTACACGTGCTCTCAAAATTATTATGTTTACAGTCGATTTGTAAAATATATTCGGATCAATAATGCGTTTATACTTCCTAATGTTTTAAAATTTCAATAACTTTTTTGATTTTGGTTTTAATTAAAGTGTAATTTAATATTATATTTGTTTTCTTTATTGATGACTATATATGCAAAACAAGATCGATGTTGGCTAACATAGATGTTTTCCTTTAGATTTTTATCGAATATCGATGTCAATATCGATATTTTTTAACATCGTGCATCCCTACTACAAAACAGAAGGTGACACTTGCTGCCTAGTTTTTACCAACTATTATTTGAATAGAAAAAAAATATACTAAAACATTTTTTACTATGGCAAACAAGCATTGGTAAATGGAATGGAGAACAAATAATACATAAAATAATCAAATTACGCAATGTAATAAATGGTGGCTACTCTATATGTATATTGTACACGTGTTAACTTTTACAGACTCTTAAACAGTATTGCACAATATTGCAAAAGCACACTGTGTTTTTTAGTTATTTTAAAATGATAACGTCTTATAGGTGGTTGAACGCTGGCTGCACGCATGATAAAGCATGACTCATTGTCACGTTCCTACTGAGCCGAGTGTGCAGGCGAGAACGCAGAACAAACGATACAGAGTCTGTTAAATAACATTATGCAATCTAATCTCTGATCTGAGATCACCTATATAGGCTGTACTTTGTGGTACTTCAAATCATATATTTACTCGCTACTTATAATATTATTTATAGTAACACACTGAGTGGTTATCTTACACATTAATGGTTATCTTCGAGCAATTTTATTTTTTCGAAATAAGAAATAAGTAGGCTGCTAATGACTTTTTCAGTCGTAGTCAAACAACCAACCAACCCTAGTCAAATTTTAGTCATAGTTATTATATATCAATTTACCCATTCTACATGTGTTCCACTTCCTCCTTACATTCAACTTTTACCACTCAAAATTATTTAATTTCGTTTTGATGGAATTCAGAATGCCATATTCTGAAGTCCGTTGAGCACTTACTACTTCGCTAATGTACACACATAAACATAACACACAAATAAAGATATACGGTAAAAAGAGATAATGTTACACAATAGGGAAATGTATGTGATAAAGAGTTATAAAAACATTTACCAACAAAAAAATAAAATTAAAATCAATATATACTACATATACATGATATAGTTCATTAGAAATAAGAAATATATAGTACAAAAATGTTAGGTTATAGTACAATATACATTCTTTAACATAAGTAGGCATGGATTTTATTTATCTTTAGCTGGCACCATCTCTTAAAAGGTCCCACTTTCAAGTTAGTAAGTACGCATACCGTCTTAACTTAGACTAATAATTCTCAAAATCAAAAATAAAATGACGTAGGTCTGGGGGCCCTGGCATCCAGTCTATAACTATTTTATATTACACAAACAATTTTATTCTTTTTTTTTTTTTTTTTAAATTTTAATTCTTATTTACACTACAGACTTATGGTCCGTACCTTTTGTTATTATTACATTTCTTTTAATTTTTTTCTGTAGATATTACCTAAAACTAGACTTATATTATTACATACATATATCTCTATATTTACATAATATCTGCTTAAGAAAGTCCAGTTATTAATTTCAGTTGCCACTTACTAACTTAATCTAACACTATAATCTAAGTCTACATGCATAAAAACAAACATTCATTGTAAATAAATTTAACTTAATTGATTACAAATCAAATTTTATTCTTTGCTGCTTTAAAAAATGGCTGAACTAGTGAAATAGTACAATACTAGTACCATGCCTATTAAGAATGAACGTTATATATTACCGAATCAATTATTTAATAATTGACAAGATTTTTAATATATTAGCTTAATTATTTTTAAGGCTTAAAATATTAGGAGCTTAAAATCATATTCCAAATTATGTTAATAATCAAGTTTTGTGAATTAATTAAATTATAAATGACATCATTGTATCTAAAAATTGACATAATTTAGCTAGCAACATTTTAGCCAACATTGCATGGACGATTTTGATAGATCCGAGATTGTCAGTTTAAGCATTTCTTTTTGACATAATTCGCTGTTTTTTCATCCTTGTGTTATCATTTTAATAAATATAAGTTATAAAAAGTTATGTATAGGGAGGAAAAATATCTAAAATGGCTTTGAAAAAGGTGAAAGGTAACTTTGAAAGAATGTTCGATAAAAATCTCACAGACTTAGTTCGTGGGATCAGAAATAACAAAGATAATGAGGTATATATGTGTTTAATAGTGATAATTTAAGTCTTAAAATCTGTAGAGTAATAGGAATACTTAAAAACAGTGTACATTTTAGGCAAAATATATAGCGCAATGTATGGAAGAAATTAAATTGGAATTGCGACAAGACAATATCGGAGTGAAAGCTAATGCAGTCGCAAAACTAACATATGTAAGTGCCTACTACAAAACTTTTTAATTAAAAACTATATTGTATAATCAATGATATAAATAAAATGTATATATATCTAGTTTTTTTTACAACCAAATATGCAATAAATTATATATGTACATAGTTTATTACATGGTATAAAAATATATAAAATCTTTTACGTGACTTACTTTTATTTACAGCTACAAATGTTAGGATATGATATTTCATGGGCTATTTTTAATATCATAGAAGTAATGAGTTCAAATAAATTTACTTTTAAACGCATTGGATACTTAGCAGCTAGTCAATCGTTTCATGCTGATTCTGAACTTTTGATGCTTACCACAAATATGATAAGAAAAGATCTGAATGCTCAAAACCAATATGAAGCTGGATTAGCCTTAAGTGGATTGAGTTGCTTTATTTCACATGATCTGGCAAGAGATTTAGCTAATGATATCATGACATTGGTGAGTAATATTCACATATATTTTATGATACCAAATCAATTATGTATATACATCATTTAATAAAAATTTTTTAGATGAGCTCAACTAAACCCTACCTCAGAATGAAAGCTGTTTTAATGATGTATAAAGTATTTTTACGATACCCAGAAGCCCTAAGGCCAGCATTTCCTAAATTAAAAGAAAAATTAGAAGATCCTGATCCTGGCAAGTTTATTTATTTCACTGTTATTGTATATGTATTATTAAATGTTTATCATTTATATTCATAACAAAAAATATATTATTATGTTTATAAACAGGAGTGCAGTCAGCAGCCGTTAATGTTGTGTGTGAACTGGCAAGAAAAAATCCTAAGAATTATCTGTCCTTAGCTCCTGTATTTTTTAAATTAATGACAACATCTACTAACAATTGGATGCTAATTAAAATCATCAAACTGGTAAAATAAAAATATATTTTCTTTACTGTATTAATATTTATATAATGTGTTCTTTAAATATTAAGAATCTATTATCTCTACAAATTTATTGTAAATTACTGATTTAATTATTCTATATAGCTTTGTATTTATGACATTTTTGGTCTGTTAGGTTTTTAAAATGCAAACAACCACTCATGGAATAAAATTACGAACCAATAACAACTAAGTTCACTATGTGGGACATTTCACACAAAATTCTATCTAATAAGTATTAATTCTCCACAGTTTGGTTTAATGACTCAGTATGAACCAGAAATTGGGAGAAAAATTACTCAAAGCCTCATAGATTTAATTTGCAGGTACCCGTGTATTGTTATAAAAATAAAATAGCAGCTAGTTTCATCCACACCCACTTGAATTGATCCACATTTACAGAGAGGCTTCTTCATATGTTGTTGCTGCAGATCTGACGTAATATGCAAAACTAGCGGTTTGATGTGTACAGCTTCCAAAGTCATGACATCAACTGATAGGCATTCACTGTTTTTACCATTCACTCAATTACACTAAGATAAGAAATAAAACAGAAATGTTTTAAAGTTTATCTGTTAAACAACAATCTAGTGAATATCCCGCTGGAATCCACCACTTCACACTGAGTTTACACAGAATTGGCATGCTACACATTTTTTATTATGTTTGCTGCTGCTGATGAAAATTGATTGGGAAACCAAAAATTTAGGAACCAAATTTCGTTTCATGTCTGGACAAGTTACATTGAAAAGGTTTTAGGACTGAACTCGTTCGTAGTCTCATCCTCGCATAAGCTAGTTTTATGTAGTGTCATTGTATTTGTTCCAGTTTGGTGCCTTAACCCCATTAGAGCCCCGACTTGGCAAGAAACTGATAGAACCATTAACTAATTTAATACATAGGTGAGTCAGTCACAGTGGTGTATGTACTACTTGTATATTAGAGTACTATTTTTTGGTCTCTATGGGGTGAAGGGAAAGTAATGCTGACAACATGAATACAATAAAACACTAAAAGTAACAAAAAGTATCCATAGAATGCTTAAACTGCTTTTTAAAAGAAATGTTACAAATGCTTCATTTAAGTTATATAGTACTAGGTGTATGTGTGAATAGGCTTGTTTGCTGATGAAAAGAAGTCATTGTCGCTTAGTCAACTATCAAAAAACTTCAAAGTCAATCAATCAGAAAATCCTTTCCAGTATTTCATAGGTATTTTTACACTATAGGCTCACGCTTATTAAACCCATTTATATTATAGGCACATATTATTACAATTCAAGCTGAATAATTATTATGTCACATTGAAATAGTTTTAATTGCACTATATATTATTATTTTGATTCATGAGGACTTCATGAGGATTCAAGACCATGTTGAAAATGGATATGAATGAATTAATAATATTTATACAGATAAAATTTTTGGTTTAATCTAAAGAAATATAATGTAAAGTTGGACAAAGTGATATTGAACACAAAGCCATGTTTTGTTAACATTAAAAACTTATACTATTTTGTCAACAAAATAGCAACTTAATAAGAATATTTATTTTATTCTTCTGTATAACGTGATCTGTTATGAAATGACTAAGCTCTCTACGGCTTACAATGTATGTAATGTGTTTCATCAAATGGTAGACAGAAAATGGTAATACCAAAATAATATATAAATATATAGCTTAATACATATACTTATTTTAGTTATCGATATATCTATTTATTTATTTTCACGTTTATGGGTATGTAGCACTACAGCAATGTCACTGCTGTACGAATGCATCAACACGGTGATAGCGGTGCTCATAAGCATCAGCAGCGGCATGCCGGGGCACGCCGCCTCCGTGCAACTGTGCGTGCAGAAGCTTAGAATACTCATTGAGGACAGCGACCAAAATTGTAAGTTGTGCTGTTTGTTGTTTAGTTGAATTATGTGTGTGTGCGTGCTTGCGTACGTGCGCTTATTTGTGTATGTGTGTGTATCTGTATTTTGTCTTTTTGTTTCTTTTTTTTTATTATTTTCACGCTTATAGCAGGGCAGGCAAAGGAATCTTAGTTTTGAGACATTGCATTGAAAAGAAAAATGAATGGATACTAGGCATTCTTTCCACTCAATTTTCGACATATTTCGTGTTGAGTGGACGAACTAAGCGCTTCGTTTAGTTCTGTTGTCATCAGAGTAAGGAAATAAAAATATTAAATATTTCAATCCTTCCTCGAGTGGGAATCGAACCCATAACCTATCGCGTTTACAGTCACAAGCTTGATGCACACGAGCAAAATTAGGTCATTTTAATAGCGTTTTTAATCATCTGTCATTTCTTTAAAAAAATATTTACACTTATAAAAAAATCGACTTTTCCACCGTATATCGCTATAGGTGTATCTAGAGATAGATAGAATATTAAATGGGGGCCCTTAGCTTTGAAGAAATCTTTATGTCTAAAGTGTTTTTTTTATTTTCAGGCTTTATTTTTATTGGTAAAAATTCTGGGGTATGGCACCAGACTATTCTGGGGTGGGCATAAACCACCTGGCCCCTCCTATTCTTACGCCCATGATCCCTTTTACAAATAACGACGTTAAATTATCTAAATAATTTAGATATTAGAAATTCAACATGTCTTTCAATATTTTTAACAATTTTAAAGTGTTATTCCATACTTAGGAAAGAGGCGCAGGTTAAATCCCGCTACGTGCAATTTTTTATACGTTTTCTAAAAAAGTATTTATGTCTTTCAATGTTATATAAAAGTTTCTTTATGATTTACAGTAAAATATTTGGGTTTGCTGGCGATGTCTCGAATACTTAAATCTCACCCGAAGTCAGTTCAAGCTCACAAGGACCTAGTTTTAGCGTGTTTGGACGACAAGGACGAATCAATTAGACTGAGGGCTCTCGGCCTGTTATATGGAATGGTAAATTTCATATATTTTGTAAAATAAATTAAATTAAAAATCAGCTTCACGCTGTATCCCGCACACAGCAGTGTAGGCAGAGGGAACCTAGTGCTAAGACACTCCGTTTCCCACTTTCTGCCGAATTCTGGAGGCATTGCGTGTTAAGTGGCAAATCTCGACGCCGCGCTTTGCCTGGACACCAGAGTGAAGAAATGGAAATATAAATTTAAGTAAATATTTCATATCCTCGAGTGGGGATCGAACCCACAACCAGTCGGTTTTACAGTCACACTGTATGCCCCTGCACCACGACTGGCCTCATATTTTGTAAAATAAATAATCTAATTTAAACTATAATACAAAATCAACATAAGTTTTTATTTAAGCTACTCTACGCTAATGTCTAATTTACGTAAAATGACTACAATTGTAAATAGGTGTAATTACACTAACACGCAGTTTTGTCATTTATCACTCAGTAAACGTCACAGCAAAAAATAGCATCAGCAAAAAAATATCTAAACAAATAATAAATAATACAATTTTATTTAAATTTATTTAAATTAACTTTTGGCCTCAAATAGCCATTAGACGATTTTAATTTGCCTTTTATTCCATAATTCAATGAGATGCCCGCATCGAGAAAAACTCTCAACCTATCGCGTTTACATTCACACAAATGTCCGAAATAAATAAATAAATTAATAAGTAATGTAAAATGTCGGAAGTCCCTGTGCCCTATAATTTTTTATGGTACCTTATTTTTATCGTATTAAAATGCGTCGAATTGCAAGCAAGTAATGCAAATTCGAGAACAAGTTGGCTTTATGTATGATTTTTATATTGGCTTGTTATGGGTTCGAAATTTTTATACGCATTCTCTCTTGCCAGACGATAATTCTTAGTAAATATCTTTGGGTAGCGGAAATTTCTAAAAATCTCCCTACAGAGATGTTAATAACATAAATAAGTTGTAACAAGCGTATAAAAATTTCGACGTAGCTTGATGAGAACGTATGGCTTATTCCTGGTCGGTTTCCAGGAGGCGTGGGTTCGAGTCCTACATTTAAATTTTTATACGTTTTCTAAATACGTATTTTTCTTTCCTAAGAGGTACACACCTCGAAAGGAAAAAACGGAATCTTTATAGAATCATTTTGTTGTCCGTCTGTAAAGATCAAATGTCAAGATCTTTTTTCTCAGGAACGCGTGGAGGCATCACGCTAAAATTTATATCAAATACTCGGGTCTACTGACCTTTGGAGCTATGAAATCAAAACCTAGAGAGTACTTCCCATGATCTCAGAATTTTTAAATTAGTTACAAAGCAACGTCTTCTGGCACAGATAAAGGAAAAATTGTTAAACGTAAAAAGTTTACAAAAAAAAACATTACAAACTTATATTCGTAGTTCATTGCACTGAAATTAGTGCATATGCCCGTATATTTAACTTAAATAAAGATTGTCAACTTAAATAAGTTGTAGTTTCCCAGTTGACCTACAATCCTGAAATTGGTACGGAAGCCTCGGTGCGCGAGTCCGACTTGCACTTAATCGGTTTTTAATTTGGACTTCTCGCAAAGTAGAAATTTTACCGCTGGGGCAATCCAAACCACCTTCGAAGATTTTATTAATTGGAATTAATCCGAATAGTTTTATTAGTAAAAGGATCAATGTAACTACCTATAAGATGGCAAAAGTGCAAAAGTTCTTGAAAAGATATCAATGGATGACCTTGAATTAATAAAAATAAATATTTAAAAATATTCGACATTTTGTTCCTATACGATATGCCAAATTCATATGTAAGGACCTAATATTTATTATTTTTTGAATACTTTTTGCTGATGATATTTTTGTGTCATTTTGGTTACCTATTTTGTATGTGTTCGTAAGTTCAGTTTTACAGTAGACAGTATATACCAGTATAATTAAAAACATTGTAAGTCTATATAGACCAACATGTAGAGGCAAGTAAAATGTTTAATGATAAACGTTGTGTCTGGCGATTGCAAATCTCGTATGTCAGTTATTGATATAAATAAACAAGATACTGTATGTGTACTTGCTTAAAAAAACGTATAAAATTTGAACCCGCCACAAAATAAATAAATCAGCTTCACGCTGTATCCCGCACACAGCAGGGTAGTCAGAGGGAACCTAGTGTTAAGACACTCCGTTCCCCACTTATTGCCGGATTCTGGAGTCATTGCGTTTTGAGTGGCAGAACTCAACGCCGCGCTTTGCCTTGACACGAGAGCGAAGAAATGAAAATATAAATTTAAGTAAATATTTTATCTCGAGTGGGGCTCGAACCCACAATCAGTCGGTTCTACAGTCTCACTTTGTACCCCTGCGCCACGACTGGCCTCTGGATATATGTAGGAGAAACTATTGCAATGCCTCCAGATTCGTCAGAAAGTGGGAAACTGAGTGTCTTAACACTAGGTTCCCTCTGCCTACCCTGCAGTGTGCGGGATACAGCGTGAAGCTGATTTATTTATTTATTCTTTTCCTACATATATTCTAATAATATAAATAAATCGTAAGAAGCGTATAAGAGATAAGAGGTTTTTTTTTCATATGCTATCTATATCTAAATTATATTTTTTTAAGTTTAGTGTTTAACAATATTTCAAGAATAAAAAAAAATATTTCAAATTACAGGTATCCAAAAAGAATTTAATAGAAATAGTAAAGAAATTGATGGTACACATGGAACGGGCGGAGGGCACTCTGTACCGCGACGAGTTGCTCACGCGCATGATAGAAATATGCTCGCAGAACAACTATCAACACGTGGTACACTTTGAGTGGTACATCACGGTACTGGCCGAGCTCACAGAGATGGAGACTAGCGCTAAGCATGGTAAAATCTAGTATTCTTTTTTTTATTTCGCATATTAGAAGAGTTGGTGTTCTCTTCATCGACTCTTCAAGTGAGAATTTATTTCATTCTCCGCTTAAATTTGAGATATTGTATTTAACAATTTAAGCTGTTATACATGTTATGTTAGGAAAAAAGTTTTATTATTTTTAGGATACTTTTATTAAAAAGAAAAATACCATTTTAACTTTGGATTATTTAAGTTCAGTTATAATTGTAAAGATGGTTCCGAGATTATTTTATATTTGAATATTTGAATTTACAGATATTTATAAAGTAAGGCAATAATTGTGGATTTTAATAATAGTAAATTTCTTTCATTACTTACTTGAATGTTAAATTTACAGGCTTATTATATTCTACTATTTTTGAATGCTAAAAATTTGTTGATATTTTATGGAAGATAACACTAAAAGTGTACAAAAACCAATGAACATTCAATAAGTGACGTGTGTTGGTTTGTTTTTAAGAGAGTACATTCCCCAGGGGTGATGATCGCGGCGCAGCTGACGGAGGTGGGCGCGCGCGTGGCGGAGACGCGCGGGTTCGCGGCGCGCGAGTGCGCCGCCCTGTGCGCGCGCGCCGCCGCCGCGCCGCCGCGCGCCGCCTCGCGCGAGGTGCTCTACGCCGCCGCCTTCGTGCTCAGCGAGTACTGCGAGTGAGCAGAGTTATCAGTTTAGATAACGTTTATATGAGTCAATCCCTCGCAATCGAGTTATATTTAAAAAAATACATTAATATAAAATCAAAGTAATTATCAAATTGATAATGTTGCAAACTTACAACAAAAAAATGAAATTCGCCTTTTTTAAATAAGGAAATATATATTTTTGTACAAACAGAGAGGAGGACGTGATGCGCGAGTCGCTGTCGTCGCTGACGGCGTGCGCGGGCGCGGGCGGCGGTGCGCACGTGCGCGCGCGGGCCGTGTGCGCGCACGCCGCGCTCAAGCTGGCCGCCCGCCTGCTGCGCGCGCACGAGCGCCGCGGCGAGCGCACCGCCGCGCTCGCCGTCAGTACTTCTTATTTATACTAACACATTTCATTTTTAAATTTTTTTTTAAAATATTATTTCCACATCAAAAAAAAAAATCTTAATAAATAACATACCAAAATTTAGGGAATCGAGGCCTTCACTAAGCCATAAGTTCTTATCAAGCCACGTCGAAATTTTTATACTCATAGTATAACTTAATTATAATGAAAGCAACTTGTTACACATTTTCTAAAATAATATTAGATTTACTTGTATTTATCTATTTATCTAGCTTTTTTATTAAACGATGCCATTCAACCAGCAACTTTTATGACCAACGATTCAATCAAACAAAAAATATTTATAAGTATTCATCAACAGTTCCGTTACGCTACGTTAAAATTTAATACAATTTCCAAAATAATTCCTACACTTAATACTACTTTAATACGGTATTGTACTGTAAATAACATTTTATTATAATTTTTTAATTCTGTAACAATATCCTGATAAACATGGTCAGGTGATCCACGAGACGTTGGCTGGCCTGCGACCGCTCCTCAGCAGCGAGGACATGGAGGTGCAGGAGCGCGCGCACAACGCCACGGCGCTGCTGCACGTGGTGCTGCGCCGCGTGGCTCCCTCCGACCCCGCGCTGCCGGACACTGAGGCTGCCGCCGACGAGGTTACAACGCTGGTGCAGCACGAACAAAGGTATGTCGTTTTATCTTAATTATCACAATGTATTTAGTATCGGCGGAAAGTGGAGATCAGACCTGAGAATGTATTAATACTGAATTCCGTACATTGCTATGTTCAGAAATATGTTAATCTATACTATATGTACAACTAGCCCTGTATCTTAAATTATTAAAAAACAAAATATTAAGTACGGTCAGTGTCAGTGTCTGTAATCTGTCAGTGCACGTGTATGGCCTATGGTTTTTTTTCAGCTTCACGCTGTATCGAGTATGTAGAAGGGTAGGCAAGGGGAGCCTAGTATTAAGACACTCCGGCTCCCCATTTTCCACTGAATTCTGCAGACATTGCATGTTGAGTGAAGGAACTAAACGCCGCGCTTTGTCTCGACACCACAGCGAAGAAAATGAAAATACTAAATATTTCATTTCCTTGAGTGGGAATCGAACGCACAACTAGTCGCGTTTACAGTCACACGTTTGCGCCCCTGAGCAACAATGGCCTCATGTTGCAGTGGGATAACCTTTTACTATGAAAACAATGATTTTGGACGTCATAAAAAGTGCGTCATTAATTTTAATACAATTTCCAGAAGTAAAAAATAAAGGAGTCATTTGATAAATTCTTTGATTTTCACGATTATTACACATTTTAAATGAAACTATTTTAACCGGATTAATGCTTTTGACTTGAGACTTTGCAGTAGTCCGTGGTCACGGGTAAACTTAGTATACTGGACTACTGCAAAGTGTTCGAAACGTCGGTTTCCCAATGGGGCCGTTCAAGTATTATGTAAGCAGTTTTTTTTGCAATTATTGAACCCCCCCCCCCCCCCCC
>JAATLQ010014606.1:0-106962 GCA_013421005.1 Heliconius erato x Heliconius himera | reverse complement strand
ATTATTTTTTGCTTTTAGTAATGGTATAGATACTGATGAAAATGTAATCAATGGAGATGAAAATCAAAACTTTAGTGGAGGACTCATTGAAGAATTGGCAAGTTTGTTTGATGGCGAACTAAAACCTGTGGCGCCTAAAGCACAGAAAAAAGTACCAATGCCGGCCGAGTATGTATAAACATAATTATATTTAAAGTTCTCTAATATAGATATTAAATGATTATTCCAATAATTTTCATTTTCATTTAATTATAATTATATTACAATGAAAGACTTGTATATTCATAAAACATATTCAATTCTATTAAACTGAACTAGTTTTTATGTGTGGCTTCACCAACGTCATTCTAAGTGAGGTCTTTAACCGCAGATGCAATAGGTACAATATAATTACGATCAAAATGGTCAACGTGTATAATATAGTCTAATAAATAATATCTTTCTTTATAACTATACTATTGAACAAGAAATAATTTTATAATTTGAATAGTTCCTGAGATTAGCCCGTTCATCCACATCAACAAACTTTTCAGCTATAGTATTGTATTGACTAGTATAGAAGTACAGATATGGATTGATGGCTTCAACAGTTGTTAACAACCTACCACGTGTATATAATCTTATCGCATTAACTTTACGACGCCCTCTGTTGAGCATAGACCTTACTAATACTACTAATACATATGAATATTTCGTCCAGCTTGGATCTCGGGCAGTGGCTGTCGCGTGACCGCTGGTCGTCGGACAGCTCCAGCTCCGAGGGTGAGGAGGAGAGGGAGGGCGGCGCGCTGTTCGCCGCCGCGCAGCCCGACGCCAAGCCCGTTACGCAGTTCACGCCGGAGGAATTGGAAATGGTATATCTTTTTAGCTTTACTTCACTTCACTCGAGATACACTACCCCGCACATAGCTTAGGTAGGCACAGGGAACCTGGGAACATGTCACAGCATCAGCAAAATGATATATCAATAATACAATTTTAAATCACCTTCGAAAAGGAAACGAGTTTTCCTCTACATCTACATTACATGATATTGATTTATCTGTTCATAGAACCGTCCTCTAAAAATTATGCCGACATTCAAAACAATGTGCAAGTTTGGTCCGAAGAAATTGGTTTTGACACATGTATAGAAACTCCCCGATAAAAATAAACAATTTTAAATCAGATGATCGCTAATTAAAAATTCCATCAATCATGTTTTCAGTTTCAATGTATAGAACATTATAAGACATATAGACAAATGGTATTTTGCTCTTATGCACTTAAAAAAATGAAAAAAATATATTTGTTTTATTTAATTTATTATTTGTCAAACTTTTTAATGTCAGTAATAATTGATACGACGGATTCAACGCCATTGTGGATTGTCTATAATTATGAAATATAAATAAACAAAGGCGCTATTATTAACGTGCTTTTAGACAATTTCCACTGTAGACTCATACAACTACACAATTTAAGGTCTATTTTTTATTTCATACAATAAAAAATTGCAATGACACTACCACGAACATATATACTTCCGATTTTTTAAAAACCGAAGCTATTATTATTATTTCTCATTAAATCAAATGACAACACAAGAAATATTAATAATCGATTGGCTTTTTTTGTAAATTGTTATATTATCTGTATATTCTGTTATAAATAAATATTAAACAGTTTTTAAAATATAAAATTGTGCTTAGTTGCGAGAAGCGCGGCGCCACGAGCAAGCCAACAACCCGCACTACTTGAAGGACGACTCGCCGCGCTCGTACCAGGACGACGTGCCCATCGCGGAGATAGCGCTCGAGGTGCCGCTGCAGGTTAAATGTTAGTACCAATTTTGATATTCTTCTCCTTTTTTTAGCTTCACTTTGTATCGCAGAGTAGGCAGTGGGAACCTAGTGTTACGACACTTCCATCTCTCAATTTCAAGAGTGGAGTGGCGGAATTCAACGTCGCGGTTTGTCTTTTTACCAGAGCGAGAAGAAAAATCATACCCCCAAGTGGGAATCGAAGCCACGATCAGATTTTTTATGTTCATTTTATCATATAGATTTATTTAGATTTAGATTCAATCAAAACCACACTAATGGCAAAGGATACATTGAATTCTTTATGAATTTTGCAATTAGTTGTCCAATAATATAATAAAACACTGATAGTTTGACCTAATAAAATTCTATTAATTTTTTATTTCATATGTATAATATGGTATATCTTTATTTTTTTTTGTTGTTTTTACTCATCTCAATAAGGAACATTAGTATATATGAAATAATTTTATTTAAAATAATTTTGTATTGTTTCAGCTAAGAGATCTGATATGTACTTAACTACAAGACAAAGTTCGAAGAAAGCGAAAAAAGAAAAACGAACATCAAAGAAGAGGAAAAACAAAATTGAAAGGCATTCGTCTGAATCAGATAGTGACTGTTTGTATTTTTTATGTACTAAATTTTTATTTTTGTAAATGACACTTTTGAAGATACAATTTATAATATAGATATAATATGCTAAAAGATTTCTGTGATATTTCATAAAGACAATACAATATTTCAGAAACAATGCCACAATACAAAATAAATGTTTTACACTATTTTGTTGAACTTTGGGAGTTTTAAAGCCATGGATGTGGGTTCGATCCCCATCTGGGGGATATGCTTACATTTACTTATTGTAGTTAAGTTCAACATAATTCTACGTCTAATTATCTTTATAAATGGGTTAAAAGTTGAAAATGTCGCAGTGTGAACTCCCCTTTGATTTGGCAGAAGTCAAATAATACAATTGGCATAATTTATCAGTATACGTATATTGTTGTAATTGCAGTGGAGGCGGAGGCGGGCGCACGGCCGGCGGTGGCGGAGGGCGGCGAGCTGCCGGACGGCGCCGCGCCCTCCGACGACGAGCCCGCGCCGCGCGACGACCCGCACCGCGCGCTCGACCTCGACCTCGACGTGTACGTACCTCACCTCCCATCTCCACCAATACAAACACACGACAGGTTGTGGGTTCGATTGCCACTAGAATACTCTGAAATCCACTGAAATATTTAATATTTTAATTTCCTTCGCGGCGTAATATTCCACCACTTAGCACCTCCAGGATTGGACTGAGTGTCGTAATGGGAATGGAGGGTCCTTTGCCTACCTTGCTAAGTACAAAATACAGCAAAGCACTAATAAACAAAACACTAGAAGTTTCAGTCTATTTTATATATCTAAAACAGTAGGATTACTGTAAAATGTTTAATTCTCTTATTGATATGTCTAGAAAATTATGAATTTTTCTATTGTAATTGCAATAGCAAATGACCATTTTAAGCCATTTTTATTTTAATATTTTTAGACCACTCCGTGAAGAAGAGTTGCTAGTAACAAGAATACAACAATATCCATCGCCAGAGACTGGCTTATTGAATAAGAAGAAAGAATCTAAGAAAACTAAATCAACAGAAAAAAAATCTTCCGAAAAATCTGGCCATAAGAAGAAGGGAAAGAGTTCTAAGCATAATAAAGAATTTGACTT
Source organism: Heliconius erato x Heliconius himera (assembly GCA_013421005.1). Taxonomy (NCBI): domain Eukaryota; kingdom Metazoa; phylum Arthropoda; class Insecta; order Lepidoptera; family Nymphalidae; genus Heliconius; species Heliconius erato x Heliconius himera. The sequence continues at coordinate 103,443 of JAATLQ010014606.1, read as the reverse complement.
AATGTTAGCAGAACCCACTGATAACGGTGTAGAAGAAAACCTACTCATTGTTACTGATGATAACTCTAAGGATAAAACCATGGAAATAGCCTCCGATGACAAAACTCGAGAGAAAATAAAGACTGAAAAACATAAGAAGTCAAAAAAAGAATCTAAAGAAAAAGAATCAAAGAAGAGTAAAAATTCCAAAAAAGGTATTTATTATTATAGTTTGTCCTTTATGTTATTTGTACTAACATGCATTTACAATAGATATGTTTCAGGGAAATAATAATTATTAACAATTTTTTTTTAATTAAAAATCTGAGCTTGCCCTTTTATAACCTAGATCTATGTGCCTTCTACGTGAAATGGACTGTCCTACACAAAGAGGTGTAGAGAAGAGGTGAGGGTGGGGTCGCTCGAGGAGATGAAATATTTATTTATATTTTCATTTCTTCGCTCTGGCGTCGAGGTAAAGTGCGGCGTTGAGTTCCGCCACTCAACACGCAATGCCTTCAAAACTCGGCGGAAAGTAGGGAGCGGAGTGTTTTAGCACTAGGTTCCCTCTGCCTACCCTGCTGTGTGCGGGATACAGCATGAAGTTGATTTATTTATTTTAAATGAACTTATTGTTTGATTTATTTATTTTATTTACTACGCAAAGAGTTTTGCAATTCAAGTTGCTGGGTGGGTGGTAACCCAAACAAACTTCAATTTATAACATTAGTAAAGATCAACAATATATCTTAACATTATGTTTTTGATTTATTTACAGATAAACAAGGAACAAAAGTAGGATACGAAGAAGCTTTAGGCATTTCGACGCCCAGCAAGGAAGTTGTATAGTGTATGGTCCTACATGAAAAAAATCCAAGCCTCAGCCATTGGTGATCTTCACACGCTCTCAGTGCAATTGTTTGTTTGAACAATTAGTTTATATTAGTTAGATTCATATATACATATATTATATATAGGCAATGTTTTCATTCGTCTTAAATGAAACGTGTCCATTTAAATAAACATATATTTCTATTGATTTAGATTAATAAATATGTATAATCATGTACAGTTTTATTGCAAGATTAAATTAAATAAGATTAACAAAATAAAGCTATTCATCTATGTGTAAACATGTATTTTTATATTATAAACATTTTTTAAAAAACACATCACAAAAATCCTATTAAAATATAATGGCAAAAATCCAATAATTCTTCTTGATCTATTTACTACAAGGGTCACCGCTTCCGTGAGATCCGCTTTTTTTATTATTCTTATAAAGGAATCCCACCTGAAGATTTATATTTAATTGATTAATTAGTATCACTCAGAAAAAAATATTTTCATTTCTTCGCTCTAGTAACAAGACAAAGCGCGGCGTTAAGCGTCTCCATTCACCACGCAATGTCTCGGAAAGCTTTAAATGTCTATAGTGTCTACATTATGTTTTCTTTACTCACCCATAAATATACGGTATGCAACTTGAAGCTAAAAAAATAATTTAAAATAGAGTCTTTAATAATCAATTTAAGATATTGACAAATAGTTAAAGTGGCAAGAAAAATATTACCTGGTGGCCTAATTTCACTCACGTATGACAAGGAGATTTTTATACCACTTTTAATGTGTATTACCTTAAGACCTTTTGCATCGAAATTAAAAGTTGTTTTCAATGTAAGCTTCTAGCTTACATTGAAAACAAATACATGGTGAAACAGACTAAAAATAATCCTAAGTATAAAAGATTCATACTAAATATTATTATACTTGTGCAAAACTACAAATATAGATTAAAACTATATTTTCTATAAACTATATATTTACTTAATAATGTTTTAAATATTAATAAGATAAGATATTTCTATTTATAATATATTTTTTCAAATTTAATTATTTATGCTAAATATATTATTTTTCTAATTATATAACTATAATACACTAATTACAAAATTGGATTTAATGAAACTACAATACACGATCCAAATACATTTATTACTCTTCAAATAACTGTAAACAGCCACAAATAAATATCACTTGGACATAATCATATACATATTGTTGTACTTTTCAAATACACTGACTGACAAATGTATGCAAGTCTTTTTTTATATACAAAGAAATATATTGTACAGATAGTACTTTAGGGTGTGTTTAGGATTTTTTAGGTAAATAAGTATTGAGAAATATTGATGTTATTTTAATATCAGGTCACAGATACTATAAAATGTTAGAAAAGTAAATAAATTTCAAAAAATATAAATAATATTTCAAAAGGGCAAATAAATATACTGTTTCACTTTACTGGATAAAACTATTTTACATTAAACGTAGGCAGTACTTATTCTAATACAATAAATAACATCAATCGGCGCATATAAGCGAACCCCGTTAGAGGTGCGATTTTTTTCTCATATTCATAAATTCACTAACGTTTGGAGAATAAGAGTATATTATTATATTTCAAAAATAACAAAATCGATGAATCTTATTACGATTACATTATAATTATTTTATATAACAATAAATACATGAAATCAATGAAACAAATGTACCTAATATCTAAATGTCAATCTAAGTTGAATAAATAACACAGCTTATTATTAGCTTAACACTACTCGAAGCGTGCTCACTGGTGACTAATAGTGATTAAAAATAGTGACTCGACACAAACAACTTCGATAGATATAAGTATTATTCGAAGAAATTTTAATTCAAATATGAGATTAATAGGATGAATATTATAAGTCGATAACTAATACAGGACTCCGTACACAGATTTTTAAATATAATCAATAAAATTATAATATGTATCAACAAAGTATAAAGTTATTATAAAAAATAAAGTGTTATTTATATAAAATATGTATATAAAACACAATATTCTAAGCCTATAACTTGATTATTATTGAAAATATAAACGACAACAACAACATTACACAGCTGTGTACGGATCAATAAAGCTACAATACTGTTTACTTCTCTAGCATGTATTTAGGTATGTCGAACTTGACCTCGACGCCGGCGTTCTTGGCGAGGGCCACGATCTCCGACAGCTGCACCACCAGCTTGGCGGCCTCGTCCAGGTCGTCGCGCGGCACTATGCGCAGGCCGGAGTCGGCTATCAGCTTTCTGGCTTCGTTCACTTTTGTACCCTGGAGCATTTTATAAAATAATATTTTTGTTTTAAAATTATTATTTTTTTTAATGAATGGTAAATTGGCGACAGTCAGACGCTGTGCCGCCGCACTGCCCCGTCGTGTTGTTTAGATAAAATAGTCTTAAGTTATTTTTAACGTTAACAGATATTTGAATCCAGCAAGCACATAGTAGAGCTGGCAGAGGGTACCTGGGAACCTAGTATTAATCCGTTTCCCACTTTCCGCCGGAGGCGTTGCGTGTTAAGTGCCTCGTTACCGTGAAAATATTAAATATTTGATTCCCACGAGTGGGAATCGAGCCCACAACTATCGCGTTTACAGCCTGGTACAGGGAGGGAGTGAAGCCTGCTTGACTCCCTCCCTGTACTTTGAGAGCCTCAACAATATTAATTTATATTAAAATTATCAGAAGAAAGAAAGAAATTCTAGATATTACTATAATCTCAGCTATAATGTGATAGCTATTTAAATTTTTTATCACTAGATAAGATTATAAGAATATAAAAATCACAAAATTTACTCAACATTTTTATTTTGCTTTAGTTATTTTAGTTTTTAGTTATATAGATAATAATAAGCGAAACTACCGATCCAAATTTATCAACTTATAATTTAATTTTTATGTTGGATAGTTTTTATTATACTGTTATCATATTTTAAGATAATTTGTTACCTGTAGACGAACAATAACTGGTATCTGAATGTTGAGGTTCTTGGCGGCGTTGATGATGCCTTCAGCGATGACGTCACATCGCATGATGCCTCCAAAGATGTTCACCAAGATGGCTGTCACCTTCGGGTCTGATAAGATAATCTTGAAGGCTTCCTACAAACAAAATTTTTATATCAACATTATATTTTTATTTGACATACGAAGGTATGATAAAATTTGTCAATATTCGCCTTGTCGTTATTATCTTGGACGCAGTGAATGTAAACGCAATGGTTGTTGGTTCAATTCCAACACGAGGAAATGATTGTATTTACTTTGCTAAGGTAAAGTGACGTTTCAAATTTAGGTCTGAACAAAGTGCCTTAACTCTATTTTCTTTGTTTATCCTGTTTTTTCGTAATCATAACATCTTTTAAAGCATACTTACGGAGACAGCTTGTGCGGTAGCACCGCCGCCAACGTCGAGGAAGTTAGCGGGGTCGCCGCCGTACAGCTTGATGATGTCCATGGTGGCCATGGCCAGCCCGGCGCCGTTCACCATGCACCCAATGTTACCTATATAAGTGTAAACATAATAATTATATTTCTGTGTAAGGAGTTTAGAGCTATCGTGACGCAACGGCACAGCGTTTAACTGTATGAGCGGTGGTTATGGTTTCGATTCCCTTTCCCACGAATTTTCGATTCAATTATGTTTATTTTGTTGTTCGATTAACAAGCGACAGCGCTGCGTTGAATTCCGCTCAACAAACATGTCTCGAAAATAAGACAGAGTAGAACGCTCTAATTTATATAATTGGGGTACATAAAGGTTCTTTCTACCTACTCTAGGTAAAATAAAAGTTACCATCTAGGGCAATGTAGTTCAGATCAAACTTTGCAGCCTCAATTTCCTTCGGATCCTCTTGGGTAATGTCCCGCAGTTGAAATAGTTCCTTTTGTCGAAATTGGGCGTTGTCGTCGAAGCGAAATTTAGCGTCTAAGCAGAAAACTGAAAAAAAAATACATATCTATAACATAAACATATAGGCATATATGTCTATCATAAAAGATTTCGGTGAATATTGCTTACAAAAATAATAGGAAAATAATATCTATCTAGGTAGAGTACGCATATTAAGGTCGGCCTTGGAGTAAGGTTTTCTGAACAAGCTAGTTTACGCTATATAGAACGTCTATTCTATACGCGCCAATATTCTAGTTCGTTAATTTTACCCTCTTATACAAAGGTTCATCTTATCAAGACCATCAAGCAAAGGAAAACAAGGTATTTGTGGATAACTATTTACGACACTGGCACAGTATCAATATAGATTTTTGATAAGACTAGTGAAAGCATTGATATAAATTTACTGTAAATTGAAGGTTGAACAGTTTAAATATAATTATAATATATTAATAAAGTATAATATATTAATAAAGTAAATTAAGTATAAATATAATATATTAATAAATGAGACCAGTCGTGGCGCAGCAGCACGAAGTGTAACTGTAAAACCGAATGGTTGTGGGTTCGATCCCCACTCAAGGAGATGAAATATTTACTTAAATTTATGTTTCCATTTCTTCGCTCTGGTTTCGAGGCTAAGCGCGGCGTTGAGTTCTGCCACTCAACACGCAATGCCTCCAGAATTCGGTAGAAAGTGGGGAACAGAGTGTCTTAACACTAGGTTCCCTCTGCCTACCCTGCTGTGTGCGGGATATAGCGTGAAGCTGATTTAATTTTTATAAAGTCAAGTCTAAATGTTTTATATTGTTTTATAGAATAGTGTCTTAACTTATTACTTACATTATAAATATATTGTACTTTTTATCAAAAAATCTATATCATTTAAACAAACTTACATTGCCCTGTAACAGCATCTTCAGCGTAGGGATTGACCTCAATCAACAAGGCATCTTTCTTTTGGAAGAGGTCATACATTCTTTTAATCATATCACAGGCTTCATTAGCTTGTTCACCGAGTCCAATCTAAAATAGAAACAAAGTAAATATAGCTTCCTGCTGCTTCCATAGTGGGGAAATAAAAATAATTCATTGCATTAATTGGGAATCGAATCCTGGTGCCAAAAGGCCCAAAGTAAATATGGAAATTAATTATAAAATTAGAAACTCATTCAATGTATTTTTAATTTTATAATAGTGTTTTTTAACTTCCAAACAAAACTGGCAATAAATCAATAATAAAAAGAATCATTTGAAATTCAAGAAAATGAGATCATTGTGGCTTAGCAAGATTCTTGATTGTAAGCAAGCATATTATAGTTGTAACGTTAATCCTCACGCCGGGGAATAAAATATTTATAATTCCTCTTTCTGGCAAGATAAAATGTGATGCTGACTTCCGCCATTTACCACTTTTAATTTGAATAGAATGTAGAGAACAGTGTCTTGGCACTAGGTTCTCTGCGCCTACACTGCTTTTATACTTACATTGATTTTTAAGTAATGAAATAAGACTTGCTTTTAATTTATAATAAACTAATTAAGGCAAAAATCAGCTTCAAGCAACACGCAGCAGGGTAGACCGAGAGAAGTTAGTGTTAAAACATTCTGCTCCCCATTTTCCGCCGAATTCTGGGGGCATTGTGTGAACCAGAGTGAAGAAATGAAAATATAAATTTAAATAAACATTTCATTGTCTTGAGCAGGGATTGAACCTACAACCAGTCGCGTTAACAGTCACACATTGTGCCTTGCACTACAACTGGCCTCATTAAGCCAATCGCCACACAATAAAAGCAACTTCTTACAACCTATTATGTAAGAATTAGGTGTGGCACAAAATTATTAAGTCTAATAATTTTATTTAAATTTATATTTTCATTTCATCATTCTATTGTGGAGGCAAAGCACGGCGTTGAACTTTGCCACTCAACACGCAATGCCTCCAGAATTTGGCGGAAAAGGGAGAACAGAGTGTCATAACACATTGCCTATTCTGTTATATGTGGGATACAGCGTGAAGCTGATTTTAATATTTATAATAGGAGAAAGCCATTCACATATTATAACACAAAACACATTATAATTTGTTCAAAGAATAATAGGTTTTTTAGCATACCTTGTTGACCACACGTGATACTTGTTCATCAGTAATGCCTGTGACAATATCTATGGGTTCATATGTAATAGCATCCGGATTTTCCGCAGCCACATCCTCAATATTAACGCCACCTTGAGATGAAGCTATTATAACGGGACCCTGTTTTAAAATATGTTATATATATGTCATCATTTGGAAATAAACATTTGTAATTCACTACCTACTAATTTTTACTGATTTTCTAAGAAAGGTAATTAATTTTTAAAATAATGATCTTGTTTTAAGCCAACATTTTATTTATGGCTATATGAAAAATAATATTATTGATATTATTGTAAATTTATAATTATATATTTTTAATATGAACATACTCCACAATGTGATTTGAAATCATAATCATGTTTTCAGTTAAAACTGTACTTAACAAAGCTTTGAGGTATCAAAAAAAAAATTTTTTTAATAAATTCAAATGTATTAAAGTAATATATAGATTATAAATTGCATAAAATAATTGTGCATTATTCATAACATGCTACTAAAGAAACAAACAAGGCCATGATCAATAATCTCTTACCGGCCAGTTATTTATAATTAGCTTGATACACAATTAACCTCAATGTTTATGTACATGAACAAGCATAGTTAACTTGAAATATATTTCTATTACTAGAACTAGACATTACATTATTCAATATACATACATTAAAACTGCGCTCCATCATAATTGCAACATAAAATTCTCTACGTGGGAACTTTCTTTCAGTGACCATGACCATATTACAGATTCTGCCAGCTGCGCCTGTTTGTTTTGTCACTAAGTACTGTTTCAGCATTTTCCCAACAATATCTCCAGCAACTTCAGGTCTAGAAAATACATATTTTTTTTAATCTACAATGATACCTGTGATGATTTTTGTGGAGATTCATCTCATTACCAGAACAAAAATCATACACAACATACATACATACAACATAAAGACAACATATTTATATGAGCAAGACATAATATATAATTCTCTTGAGATGATGTTTTGCTGTAACATAATGGGCTCAGATATATATAATATTATAATTTATTTTTATAGTAGGCAAACAGAACTTAGTGTTAAGACACACATGTACTTTTTACTAAAAATATTTTTTTTGTATTAAAATTAAAAACATGAGTTTAAAATAGGGAATCTACATATCATTTATATTACATAAGAAATATTACAGTCAAATAAACTCACTTGTCAACCATCCTTACACCTCCTTTCAACCCATTTTTAAAAGCACCTTTTCCTCTTCCACCAGCTAGAACCTAAAATTGGATATGTTATATACATAAGTACAATAAAATATTTAAGACAATAGCATATCAAATTTTATTCATAAAGATTGAATTACCTGTGCTTTTAACACAATATCCTTGGTGTTCAATTCTTGGGCATACTTCACTGCCTCATCCTTAGTCTTTGCAATATTAAATTTTGGCACAGGTATACCACTATCCCTTAGCAATGTATAGCTTACATATTCATGTACATTTAAGTTACGGACTTGTTGTTTAGATGGTAGATTCTTGGATGTAGATGCTGCCAAGAGCTAAAAATTTATGAAATAGGTAATAAATATTTTTAAATTTTTGCAGTAAGACAAAGTATCTTAAATATAAAATAGAAATTGTAACAGAAAAATATAATAAGCATATTTTTAAGTTATAATTCTAAGTTGTTTTGAATTTTCCATATGTTATTACGTTTATTTAACGCGATAGTTTCCTCTTTCGATCGCTCTTCTTATAAAAAAAATATTATTTTATAAGTTTCAAGGAATTCATATGTAAGCTCACAATATTAGATTTAAATCTGCTTAAATAAGAAATAAACATAGCGTATTGATGACGTAAGGTCACTAGTGCTGAAAATGACAAGGTCAAATTTATAATTACATAAATTGAAACTGACGATTTTACGTAATAGTCAAGCACTATTAAAATTCAAAATTAGCGCTATGTCATTTGTGGAAACTACTATATACGTATTCTGATAAAATGTATAATATGTAAGTAAAAATTACTTATATCGAGGAAAATATGCACTTAAAGGGCTTATAGCATATTCTTGCACAATATCTATGCGTTTAAAATATTTGACATAATATATTTTTACATACCTTTGTTCCATTTTTAACAAATATAGTTTCCGCAAGACCAAAAGAACGAGGTAGTAAAGTCGCCATTTTTCCCTACCCTAATATTATATAATATTGCCCGTAACCACAGATCTCACATTAGTGATATGAGTTCAGTGACTGTCTTGTCTCATTGAACTTTGAAGTTTGACTTTGATGCAGTATTGCCAGTGGTTGATATTAAAATAATATAAAAAGTAACATTTTCACGAAAAAAAAGGAAAATTTTACTATTTCATGCGGAAAAAGACATTATTAATTAATATGGCACTGTTTTACACAAAAATTTAAAAAGTTTATTATCCATTAGTTAAGTTAAGCTCCTTTTAACACCGTAGTTTACTTTCAATCAATTATTAATTTATGTATTAAAAAGTCATAATTATTGAGATCAATACGCAATTTTGAACTTGAAAAAAAATTACAATATTATGATAATTAGTTGCCTAAAACTTTGCAACATTGTTTTTAGCGGTAAAATATTGTGGCGATTTTTAAATTTACTTAAGTACACATGAAATCAGAAATAGTTCAAGTATTAAGCTTGTTCCTATAATTACATTTTACAATACAGTAGAAGTCCAATATATATTTTTTTATTTGTATAAATTGGATTGCCAGTCCAATTCTTTATTTTTTTTATATATTTAGCTCGACGCTGTATTCCGCACATACTAGGGTACAGAAGGACCTAAGAACTTATTGTTAAGACACTTCGTTTCCCAACACATCAACGGATGTGAAGAGAGAAAATGTGGAACGCCTCAATTTCCACCGAAATCTTGAGCCGCTGCGTTTTTAGTGGCAGAACGCACCTTTAAATATGTCATTCCCCCGAGTGGGAAATCACAACGTACTCTCTCACGCATGTTCTTCTGCGCCACGACGGCCTCGAAATGTTAGACAAAAAATTTAAGTAAGTATTTTTGTCTAACATTCCGCAACAGCAATATACATGAATTAAAATTCATTATGATCAAGAAAAACATGGTTTTTTTCACTCCTTTTTTAGCCCCACACCATCACCATGATCTATTGTGTTTTGAATCTGATTGTTACTGTAAATAATTTTTACATTTTGAAGATAATTTTTACATTACGAGTATGTATCTATACTAATACAATAAGCCGGAATAGTGTGTTTATTTGTTTAAACGCTAAGATCTCTGGTCGGATTTACCTTTTTTTTGTTTTGTATGAAAGCTACATTTTACTTATACAACATTACGATATAAGAAGTTTTACTTAACCTTAAATCACGAAATAGCAATATTAATAAACGCCGTCGAATTGCTTTAAGCGCGTGCGCTACAAAAATAGTTAAATATAGGGTACAGTACATTGTACGACAGAAAAATATTCTATTTTATTAGTTCTAAAAAAAAGTCCGTGACACTGTATATCTATGTTTATTATAAGTCACAATAAGGCACTTTGTGACTAAAAATAATTGACCGATTTTTATTTGACATGGATATTGATGCTTATGAATTTTTTTTGAAGATAAGCTTAGGCGTTTATAGCATGTAAATTGGATGTAAACTCTTCGAGAAAATGTAAAATTAAAATAATTCAAAGTTCTGTTTACGGCCGCAAGCCTAGACTCGAGTCTCGCAGAGAGCGCCTTTACTGCTGATGACATCCTCTCAGGCAGACACATAGTGCTTCCATTTTCTCAGAATTATGAAAACAAGTTGTTTATTATTGAAAATCTTAATTTCTTGGCAAATGCAGCATAATAAAAGTATTATAGATCGCATGCGGACGAAGCCGCTAGTGGGTCACTAGATACACATAAAGTGGGTAATAAAATAATCCTAACGGTGTATAATTTGTATTATTTCTATTTTAAAATCGATGATTTCGGTTTACTGTTCAGGAATTTAAAAAGCAATGTAATGTAACATATTATAAAATTGTTCCTGGACGTCACCTCTGAACAGATAAGTTCGCGTAAATGGTGTTTTTTTTTATTTTTCGGTACAAATTTCTGGAGTGGGTACCAGACTAGTCTGGGGTTGGCACGGACTCCTTCCCCTTCTCTTCCTATGCCCATGACCCTGCCTATGCCCTCATTAAATAAACAGTTTCCCTTCTCATCTAATGTCTACTCCTTTCAAGTAGCAAAGCTTCAAAATCATTCCTTATAGTTAAGACAGTATTTGCGTATTATCGCCACCGTATACGGTTTTTAGGTACCTACTATTGCAGCAATTAGGAAATTTGCCGAACAAAATAATTTAAACATATATTTTATTTTTTGTTTATTAACCGATTGTAATGAAACAAATACCAAATGTTAAGGGAAACTTGCCAGAATCTAAGAGTGAAACTGCATTTAAATAGGTTAAGCTGCGCCTGAAATTAATCTCTAAAATTTTAAATATCAATGTTTTGGGTTACATTGATAAATGCCATGTTAATTAAACACAAATATTTTTTTACTGAAATTATACTGAATAATTACAAGAAATAAAGTCCAGTAGTATTTAAATTTTGCGGACGGTGAGCCGTTCCGCGGGTCTGCTCACAGTTGGATTGTTTCCTTACAAACATACTGCTTTGACACCTTTGATAAATTTACTAAAATACGTTTAATTCATTTACTGATTTTAATATTTACTCAGAAATTCATAAACTTACAATAATACAAGTTTTTCTTCAAATATTATTATTTCTTTTGATGGAAATTCCTGTTGATTTTTTAATTAAAATTTCAAGTTGATTATTACTTTATTTTTATTATACCTAGAGGATAAGACGACAGAGCCGATCGTGGCTCTCTATCGTTTGCTCCGCGCTCTTGTTTGCACTCTCGGCTCAGGTGGAACATGACAATGAGTCGTGCTTGTTCGTCCGTGCAGTCGGCGTTCATCGATATATAAGACATGATCACTTTCGAAAAAATATGTGAACATCACACATAAACATAAAAAAACACATTACACATTATGAAGAAAACAAAACATAACGCAATATATTTTATTTCTTAAAAGTTCACACTTGTTTTGATTCTGTTTTTGATATATTATTGTCTATGTTTTTATGTTTTTCTTCTGACCAAACACCATTACCACTAAAATAGTGACTTCTTTCTAACAAATACAAAATTAGACTAAGTTTCTGACTGGAACTTAGTTCTGTCATATCTACTTGATCTAGAATATGTAATTGACTAGTATTTTGCTTTTTATCAAATGAACAAGATATGTCTCGAATTTTATTCCATGGATATAGAAGAATAAAACAATTTTCATAAATATCTTTTATAGAAAATTTAGAATGTAGTTGTTCATAAACATATCTAATTTGCACCAATGGTATATTGATCCAAAAAGGATGTCGTTTTATATTGTTTCGTATTTGACTTGAACTATAATTGTTTTCCAATAACTCTCTTATGGAGAAAACTATATCCTTCCCCTTTCCAAATCGATCACCTGGAGTTTTTTCAAATGTTTCATAATGTGCAGTACTTCCAGAGAGTATATTTAAACTTAAACATTTTTTGTCATTATTATATAACATTAATAATCTTTTTAATGCTGTATTTTTAAAATGAATCATCTTTAGAAATCTGGGATGGTTAAAAAAAGAATTAAATTCTGGTATACTTTTAGCCACTTGTAATCTTTCTTTTATTGTAATCGGACTTAATGTATATATATCAAAACATTTTGTTTGTGCTTCTTTACTTACACCAAATTCCTTCAGTACTCTTTTAGTTTCCATCATAGTAGAACAGTTTACCATGGCTAATTTTGGATGCATTCTTATAATATCTTTTATATTTACACCTCCTATACTTTTAAAATTATATACAATGTTTTTTAAATTGTCAGGATCAGCATGTACTAAATATAAGTTTGATTTTAACTTATCATGAGGCATTAATATTTCATTTTTGAGCAGGTTTAAAGTTTCATTAATTGTTTGCAATGGTCGATGTTTTATAGTAGGATAAGTTTGCAGTCCTCTTGCAAATTCTTCTGGACTTAAATCTAGCATTAATTCTAGATATCTCTGTATAATTTTATTTCTTAATGTATAAAGTGTAAATTCGCTTACATCCCCATAAACTAGAGTTGTTAGGGATGTTGGCCATTGAGTCATATAACTTGCTAGTCTATTTTCAATATTTAAGTTCATTGGTATAATTCCACTTGATTTCAGGTCTTTCACTTTTCGTTGTTTTATTATTTGTAAATATGATGTTAAATGTTGGATCAATATATTACTAAGACCACATTCTTGCAGTACAGCATAACGATATTTCAAAGTAATTGGCAAATAACTACACAAGGACGGTTCATCAACGAGAACTTCTCTTGAGTAGCCCAAGCCGTACATAGTCCCTACCAAATGTTCAATTTTCTCGGCGTTTAATCTTCTGACGGCAGGATATTTTAATTGTAAATATTGAGCTCTATTTTTATTTATTTGAAGATATTTACATAGAATTTTTAAATTATCCGGGTCCGAAAATTTCGCATGTAAGCATTGTTTACGTATAAAAGAATTTCTACGATATATTTTCTTCAAAATCATATATTGCTTGTTCATTATTATAATTTCCTAATGGATTAAATATCTTGGATATCAGTCCATAAAAGTATGCATATATCAAATTAATTAAAATTTAACACTATATTGACACTTGACAGTTCCCTGTTTTCATTATTTCGTTGATATGTCACTACTCTGTTTTTTTTGTAATTTAATTTAAGACAAAGATACATGTACGAAGCCAAATCGTCAAACTCGCCAACGCCAACTCTGTGAATTGCATTTTGGGCAATCTTCTTGAGTCTGGTAACAATGAGAATATCATTGTTTATTATGATAGGTTTGTCTCTGCCATTCTGTCTGCTGCTCACTTACATATCCCCAAATATCACTCCATTCAGAATTGGATGCATTTCAATACCTGGTGGGATCAGGAATGCTCTGATTCTGTCATTCGGTGAACATCTGCCTAGGAGTCATATGCAGCCAGTATGACTATGGAGACTATGCAATCATAGAATATAGACGCAATGATGCGAAGTTTAGAAATTGCATTGGAAAAAAGAAAAAAATTGGGTGGGTAAGTTTTTGTGAGTCCCTTAGTCCTCGTTCCTCTTTTTCTCTTGTTTGGACAAATGTTAAGAGATTTCGCCGATCACTTAACAACGTCAGTAGTCCTAATTCCAATAACCCTTCTGTTTGGCTCAACGATTTTGCAAACAAATTGGCTCCTCCTTATGTACCATCCCAGGATTTATTTATATCCACGCCGGTTGAATCTTTAGAGGAAATGGATCTTTCTTTTTTCTTTGAAGAGCTTAAAAACGTCTTAATGAATTTAAAGGACACAAGTCCAGGGGAGGATGGTATTTCTTACTCCTTTATTGCAAGATTAAATGATAAATCTAAACACCATTTTTTAAACTTGATAAATAATATATTTCAATCAGGCAATATCCCGAATTCATGGAAATCCCAAATTGTTATTCCTATCCTCAAAGGACCTGGAAAATGTCCTTCAGATTCTAATTCCTATAGACCCATTGCCTTAGCATCTACTTTATCAAAGATTGTTGAACGGCTTTTGAAGAATCGACTGGAATGGATAGTGGAAAGTGGGAATACCTTAGCGCCCTCTCAGTTTGGCTTCAGAAAGGGGTTAAGTACTACTATTGATAGTCTCAGTGTTTTTACTACTGATATTCGACGAGCTTTTGCCAAAGGAAAGTATTTAGTTTGTGTTTTTTTAGATGTTGCATCTGCATATGATAATGTTCTTCTTCCGGTGCTCAGACAGAAATTGCGTCAGCTGAGTATTCCGCCGAGGATGTCCCATTACATATGTAATTTGCTGACCGATAGAACGGTATCTGTAAAGCATCCGCTTCTTACTATACCTCACAGACTTGTCTGGAAAGGCCTTCCTTAAGGTTCAGCTCTTAGTCCGCTGCTGTATAATATATACACTCATGACCTCGAATTATCTGTAAATAATTTTTCCAACATCCTCATGATCATGATCAGGACGATGTCATCAGTATGCTGATGACATCGTCCTCTATTACAGCTCAAATTCTGTTGAGGACATAACTTATCGTTTGAAGGCAGTACGTAAGTAAGGCAGGCCTTGCACTATCTTAACCAGTGGCTCTCTGATCATGGCCTGGCATTATCTGAAGCTAAATGTCAAGTAGTACTTTTTACAAAAAGCAGAGTAATTCATAATTTTTATATTTTGTGGATAATATTCCCATTCGTGTAACAGAAAATATAAAATTTTTAGGCATAATACTTGATAAGCGATTGAATGGAGTTGCTCATGCTGAATATCTCAGCAGGAAATGTGAAATAGTGGTGGAGTGCACACCCTTATACTCAAAAACTGCTGTACAATGCTATAATTCGTAGTCATATTGACTATGGATTATTCGTGTTAGACCCCTTTAATAAAGTAGCTACTGAAAAATTAAACCGAATACAATATAAATGTCTTCGGATTATCCTAGGTGTGATGAAGTCTACTCCTACCAATGCGTTGCAGGTGGAATGTGCTGATCCGCCTTCTATCGGACGACAATTCCTTTCTGATCGATTTGTGTGTAAAATGTTGCAGCTGTCTTCCCGTCCTCTATTGTCTAAGCTATCTAAGTTAGCCAATCTCATCCCTCGAGGCCATTACCTTATCTGCTTGATAGCTTCCTTAGACTTACCTCTCTCCCTAATCCCTTGTCTTGTTATCCATCTAATCCATTATTCCTTACACATTATAATGCCCTAGTTCATTCTCCCCGTATTGTCACAAATCTTGGCCTAACCAAAGGAGATCCTGGCACCACCACGAAATTTAAGGAAATAGTTCATTTTCACTGGTCAAACCACCTCTTCATCTTCACTCATGCATCGAAGCTCTCGAAAGAGAGCTGTGTTAGTGCAGCTTGTTGGATTCCAAAATTCAAAATTATTTTACAATTTAAATCAATTTAATCCCGAATCATCTGTGTGGCGAGGTTGTTGCTTTGTTAGAAGCAATCCTGTTTACACTTCCCATGATTTTAATCAGACGGTTATTTTTACTGACTCACTAAGCTGCCTAATGTTCTTAAAGGGAAACCCGTTTCATAGTAGATCAAGATCTTCAATTGTTTTAAGGATTCGTGAAGAATTGTACTCATGTCATCTGAAGGGTTTGGATGTTACTATGGTGTGGATTCCAGGTCATTCTGGAATCAGTGGGAATGAATCTGCAGACTCCTGCGCTAAATCTGCTATCCAGGGCACATTAGATCATTTCTCCAATTCCGCACAAGATCTGATGTCACTGGCGTTATCTTCGTAAGTCCTGGAATAATTTCTGGAACGAGTCAAAATCACATAAAGATAAGTATTATGCACTTATTCAACCTGATATTCCTAGGCGACCTTAGTTTTTTTCTCAAAGCCTTCGACCGGAGGATCATAACAACAATCTGTCGCTTGCGCCTTGGGCATGCTTCTACTCCTGTACATCCAGCCAAGATGAGGGTCAGGGACCACTCACTGTGTGAATGTGGCCTGGACGACGGCTCCCCTCCCCATATCCTTTTCTCTTGTCCTAATTAACTCGTCCTTTATATGATATCCTACCTCATAAACTCCCTCGTCCTATAAATGTTCAGTGTTTGTTGATATTTGTGTTTAGTCCTTTATGTAAATTTTTATGTAAATATATTAAACAGAACAAAATTAAACTTTAAACTAACATCCATTTAAAATATTAAATATTACTAACCTAATGTACACACTGTAAATATGTGTTTGTTTTGTTTTAGGTGAAGGCTGTACTTTAACTCCAGATCTCTTTTTTACATGTATTCTATAATTGTGTATAGTTTTTTTTTACCGGTTAAATTTCCTCGTGTGTCTCCCATACAACGTGACATTGGCGAAATGAAATGTGCTCAACTGGCACGCTCGAAACGCCATAATTTAAAAAATCAATCAATTAAATGATATATCATATCAAAATCTCACTAAGGTTATCAATCAATCATCTTGACGCTGTCGGCTGTATCCGTACGCTCTATACAGCATATATTATGTTCCTTGATCTACACACAGCGTACGCAGAGAGAATCTAGTGTTAGGACACGCACGTATTATGTTTATAGCTAGAGTAATATTAACAAAGTAGGCTAATTGTATTTTTAAGGAATTTAATAGATCAAAATTTAAACTTATATCATACAGTGAGGTACTTTAATGAAAGTAGCAAGAAATTAAACACCCTACCGTATAAATTGTTAATTTTCGAAATTTGATAAACACGGGATATAATTTACAATGTTGACAACACTGACGTTTATCTGTCAAATTTTATTAACAAATAGCAGTAAAAGTTTATAGAGTCGGTTATTATACATAAAAGTACACACCCATTATTTGGGTGCTTAGTTGCACTTTTAGTAATCTTTTTATGAATGTTATAAACCTTTAATTATGGGTTCTAAATCAAAAACAGGATTATTTGCAATGGGATTCTTTATTTTCGCTTCTTTATTTATAACGGTAGCTTTTTTGAGTCCCTATTGGTTAGTAACTGATGGAAAACTAAAAGATCCAAAGTTTTTACGAATAGGTGAAATACTTTTACATTGACTTGCTCATCATATTGTTAAATTATTATTTTACTAGCAAAAGTTACATGGATAAGTTTTTCAGGTTTATGGGAGGTATGTTTTAATGGCTTTGAAGATGTTCATCATTGGTACGATACTATATTTACTGGTTGTTGGTGGATATTTGAAGAAGAATATTATATTATACATGATATTTTACTCCCAGGATTTTTCATTGCAACTCAGTTTTTTTTCACAATTTCCATGTGTTGTGTTTTAATATCAATACTCTTAACATATTTGTATTTAAATAAAGATGAAGATGACGATAATTATGTGACATTACTAATCACATTTGGCACAGTTCTTGTAATAGGAGGTAATTTTAATGAAATAATTTATAAAAATTAAATTAAATTAGCTTCACACTGTATCCCGCACACAGCAGGGTAGGCAGAGGGAACCTAGTGTTAAGACACTCCGTTCCCCACTTTCTGCCGGATTCTGGAGGCATTGCGTGTTGAGTGGCAGAACTCAACGCCGCGCTTAGCCTCGACACCAGAGCGAAGAAATGGAAATATAAATTTAAGTAAATATTTCATCTCCTCGAGTGAAGTTTGAACCCACAACCAGTCGGTTTTGCAGTCACACCTTGTGCCGCTGCGCCACGACCGGCCTCAAATAATTTATAGAAATATTTTATTTATTATAAGACTTAAATAATGTTACTTAAATATTGCTTTTATAGGCTTTTCAGGAATTATATCTGTGGTGACATTTGGAGCTAGAGGTGATGGACGTGACTGGATGCGAAATTGGGAACACAATGATCTTGGGTGGTCTTATGCTCTTGGCGTCATTGGGGTTATATTCCTCTTTCCAGCAGGCATATTGTTTCTTATTGAAGCTAGGGTTCGGAAATACAAAAGGTTACATGAAATGCAGAGTAGGGAACCATCTTCTTATAGCATGCGTGAAAGAAAAGCAGCGTATCCTGGACATACAGATATATAATATGTGTATAGTTGTATACACTATGAAAGTTTGGTTATCTTGTATTTTTATAGTGCTTTAGAAATCCGTCCAATTCAAGAATCTCTTTTATAAACTTAGATATTAATTAAAGCATTTAAGATATTACAATTTTAGGAATTTCATTTTCTTTAATATAGATGTTTATATTATTATTGTCAGCATGCCAACACTCAATTTTTTTGTTGGATTACCTGCATTTCTTCCCTTTCTACATGCATTTATTGTATTTTTTTGATAATGGATGAATTTGTTAATTTTGTGTACATGTGTTTTATATTATTATACTAAAGATATGACTTATATACTTTTATAATTTTATATGAAACTATATCAAAAGACTTATTGTTGTTAAGCTGATACTTAGAAAATGTATTTTTATTACCATATAAACCTGTAAATCATGTCTGAGAGTACAAATACTGCTTAAACTACAGCTTATTATTAAAACGGCCAATTTCACTCACCTTTAGTTAAGTATTTCTTATCTTTTCATACAAAAATTACTCATATTGTAAACATTTATACTTTATTAATTTTAATACAATTTTTGTAAAATAATCACAAAATGTACATATGTACTTTTTTATTACATTAATAAAGTAATGAAGTGGTAGTAATTTGAAATTTTATTTTAAATAAATCTAGATTATAAATAGTTAAATAAGTTTGAAGCTGTTGTGGCACAATGGAACAACATTTGAGTTAAATATGTGGCTATGATCTTCAGATTCAGTTTTATTTCATTTCCCTGCTCTGATAAGACAGTCTTCAGACAGACTATAGTAAGGTTTTTTTATATGAAACAGAAAATGGAGTGTTTCAAATGTTCTCTATACATGCAGGTAGTAAGAGGTTGAAAAAAAAATTGAAGTAGTTGTGTTAGTAAATATGGCATTTTTTTGTAATTATCGTTTTAAAACATATAATATGTTAATGTACATATTTAGATATGTATATAAAAATAATTTTATTATTATATTGTTAAAACAGTACACTCTGCTTCATTAAAAGTATTCAAGGCTTTAAATACACGAGGAACAGTGTCTCTACTAAGTAATGCTTCCTTTGCACTATTGAAGCCCATTCTTATACATTGAGATTCATTCATTCCTGTAAGAATGCCGTGTATAAGTCCACTCGAAAAACAGTCTCCAGCTCCAGATGCATTTTCAATAGAATTTATAATTTCTGCATTATAAACTCGAACTTCTATTTGTCGAATATTATTATTTTCAATATATTTTACTGTTACTACACCTTTGGCTCCTCTTGTTACTAATAAGAAACTTACTGACTGTAACACAATTCTAGACAGATCAATAATTTCATTTAATTCATTATTTACTTTTATGTTATTATTAGGGCTCAAAAAATTTGCCATAGCTTTCAATTCAACAAGATTAGGTGAAGCATATTCAATATTTCCTTTACATAGTAATGGTTTTATTGCTTTCCTCCGATCTGTTGGCTCAAAGAACACTGAAAAAGAAGGAAAAAAATATTAATTAAGTTTTCTTCTAACTAGCCATGTAAAAAAAGTGATTGTCTATGTTACAATCTTATAATCAAAAGGAAATATTTTTTTTTCTTTAATTAATTATTAGCATTTTCTTTTATTTCTAGCGATGAGATGTTACGAAAATAGTGGTGTAAAATTATGAAAGTTTAATAACTGAAGATATGATATCAATGATAATACACGATCATGTAATAATAGTAACTATGTATATAAAAAGATGCCACAAAAAAGTATAAAAGTAGTCTTAGTGTGTATAATCTTGTATTAAATCTTGTATTACTTTTGCATAAAATTTTTCGAGATATTGTACCTATATTGAGTGGCCGGAGCGCGCTTAGTGTTTAAAAACAAAAGAAATGTGAATTAATTTTAGGCCAGTCGTGCGCAGGCGCAGGGGCGCATGTGTGTTACTGTAAACGCGACTGGTTATAGGTTTGATCCCCATTAAAGAAATCAAATATTTATTTAAATTTTCCCCAGTATTCGGCGAAAAATGGCGAACGGAGTGTCTTAACACTAGGTTCCATCTGCCTACACTGCTGTATGCGGGATAATGCTTGGAACTGATCATTTACATTTCTAGTAAATTAATTGACATTCGTGTTGTGTAAATATTGTTAATGTAAATTGAAATGTCGATTTACAATAAGAGGCCGGTCGTGGCGCAGCGGCACGAGGTGTGACTGCAAAACCGATTGGTGGTGATGAAATATTTACTTAAATTTATATTTTCATTTCTTCGCTCTGGTGTCGAGGTTAAGCGCGGCGTTGAGTTCTGCCACTCAACAAGCAATGCCTCCAGAATCCGGCAGAAAGTGGGGAACGGAGTGTCTTTACACTAGGTTCCCTCTGCCTACCCTGCTGTGTGCGGGATACAGCGTGAAGCTAATTTAATTTAATTTTTAGTTTACAATGAGTGTACGTATTGCAAATCATTATATTATATTTATCTAAAATTTACAAAAATATAAAAACTTGTCATGTTTTAATTAACCTTAACTAATTGGTTATGTAAAAGTTTAAGTAAAAAATGATATATAATATGATATATACAAAAATTTATAGTGTAACATTTTTTTATCACTATATTTTTATATTTTGCAAACATAAAATGCAAAATATTGGTCGGTTTTTCAATTAACCTTAGATTATGATAACATTCTATTTGGTAACAAATATAGATTTCAGTTTCATTTCGAGAGAAAAGAATAATTAATCTTCCCTCTAGATTCACTACAAACTAACATTAATTAAAGAAAATATTCACAACAAAATTTCAGGAATCAAGGTTCAAATTATTTTTCTTGCAAATACTACAAACACTGTATGCATATTGACGCCGGTAAGTTCAAATTAATTTTATTGTAATGCGATATTTTCATTTAAAGGTTCGAACAAGACAAATTTAAACTTTATGCATATTTGTTGTTCCTAAGCCTTTTTTTGGTTTGAGTTAGTTCTCATATTTTATTGACTATTTAATATGTGTAGAATATTGTATGCTCTTATTTTTTTTATTCGTGTTTTAATACGAATAAAAAAAAAGTTTACTATCACAGATAACATGACAAAACTGGTAAAGAATTCAGATTTATACTCTATGACGCTATAAATAACAATCAACAAGAAAAGTTTTGACAGCAACTTAAGTATAACTTAACTACATAGGTACTGTCAAGTGTCAACTGTGCTTCGTATTCGTAAGCGTCAAGTTCCAACAGTCTTAATGTGACTCCACCCTTTGAAATGATATAAATTTAAAGTTTTGTCATTAAAGAACGAAGTGATTATCTATATTACTTTATTTTTACTTAATAGTATTTATAAGTGTATTACTTTTCTACTTATTTACTTCTATTTCAAAAAGATAACACATACGAAAAGTATTTACTAAACGCCGTAAATACAAATTTCCAAATATCTGTTAAAAATAAAAGGTAAGTTTATTTTAAGTTACATTTAAACTTTTTATGTCTATTTATATTGCGTATGAGTTCGTTTTAGTTTTTACAAACGTATCTGTTTTTTTTTAATTTTATTATGACGTTTTTTGCTTTCTTGGGAAACTACAAAAATTTGTCGACATAAATAAATATTTTACAAACATTATAAAACTATGCTTAATTACTTATTTTTATATTTACATTTGTTATTAAGTCCATGGACCTATGTACAACAAATGAAATATTTACAGAAGGTATTAAAATTTACACAATTTACATGTATGGACATTAAATTGGGAAAATGATATAATGATATTATCCTGTAGTTGATACCATCTGCAATTACAGTGTAATTGTATTGTAGAAGAACAATGTGTAGTCTACAACTTTGTTTTAATAGATTAGAAAACATATTCCGATTTTTTCTCATTCACATAACTATTGAAAATAATTATGAACATATTTGAAATCACTTTGTAGTGTCTCCTTTACATTTTTAAGAGATGCTATGTTCAAATTTCAGTTTTATACATTTGGTAGCTTGCGGCAAAAAAATGCCTGCCAATTATTGAGTAACAGAAGAGTTAATAATTTGATTAAAAAAGTAACTAAAGATTTTTTTTATACATATAAAACGTTAAGTACATCAGGTAACTTAAACACAGATACAGTGGATATGCGGAAGCATCATCATAATGTAATATGCCATATATAAATGGATCCTTTATAAATGGACTATTTGATGCAAAAAGATTTTTTATTTAAATCAGTGGTTTTTGAGATTAGTGCTGTTAAAATGCAAGTCAGGCATCAGTATATCAATGTAACTAGCTAGCTAGAATAGCTACATTACTGCTGTAACAGTATAGGACCTATATGCAATAACATTAAATGCAATTCAAAATAGAGAAATATGAATTAAATGTATTTAATACTTTATTGTGAATGATAATGTTGTGGACTTTAGCATATATTTAGCTTTTATATTTTAATTGATAAAATAATAAAAACTAGTAATTGCTATCATTTTCTTCATTATCAATTTAATTTTACATAAAATAATTGAACTTAAAATAATAATAAAAATAAACAATTAATTCTGTGTTTATTAATTAAAAATAGGATAAATAAGTATAAAAATTTAAAGTACTACTATACATTTTTTTGCTAGTATTTCCCACAATAAGCAAAGTGTGTGAACATTTTAGCATTGTGAATGTAACAAATGTGTATACCATTCATTTAGTGAGTATTGTGAAACATTTCAAGTTATTTATTCATCTCAGTCCCAAGACCTTGGGCTTCAAGAAAAATAAAAGTTCTTTTTAAACCAAAACCATTTATAGTTGTAGCAAGGCTTCCATAATGAATGCAGTGTTACTCAAATACGTTGTTATATTTATTAGGTTTAATAATTAACTTTACGGGTCAACATTTTAAAGCTTGAGGTGTGGTGTAAGAGCACAAGCTTGCGACGGTTGTGGGTTTGATTCCCACTTGGAGGAATTAAATATTTCCATTTTCTCACTCTGGTAAGGGCAAAACAGGATGTTGAGTTCTGCCACTCATCATGCAATGCCGAAATTAAATTGAAAAAAAGTGAGGAATGGAAGTGTCTTACCACTAGATTCCCTCTGTCTACCCTGGCATAATACAGTGTGAAGGACATTAAACTTACAAGAACTGATTTTCACTTTTTCTATTTCTCTTTTTATGGTATAGATTCAATTAACAAATATGTAAATTTCTGCTAGATTAATATTAGAACTACTGATATACAAATAAATATCACCAAAAAAATTATAAAATAGTGTTGTACATGATTTATCTATCTTTTACATCAAATCAAATCAGCTTCACACTGTATCCGGCACACAGCAGGGTAGGCAGAGGAAACTTAGTGTTAAGACACTCTGTTCCACACTTACTGCCGAATTCTGGAGGCATTGCATGTTGAGTGGAAGAACTCAACGCCGCGCTTTGCCTCGACACCAGAGTGAAGAAATAAAAATATAAATTTAAGTAAATATTTCATCTCCTTGAGTGGGGATCGAACTCACAACCAGTCAGTTTTACAGTCACACTTTGTGGCACTGCGCCACGACTGGCCTCATCTCTCTTATATTAACTTGTGGAATACCACCTTCATTGTTATAGCTGATTTTGTTCTATGTGCTATGTTACAAACAATATATTGTTTATAAATTTTATTTAAGCTTCTATTTTATGATATATTGTTTTAAAATTCAAAATTTTTATACATTTTAATTAAAAGTGCTTGTTTGTTAATTATGGAATAACACAACAAAGTAAATTTAAATATAAATATTTCTTTGTAATTTTTAAAAATTGTTTTATTTTTGAAAGTAAGCAATCAAAACTCTCAACTTTATAGTTTTGAGGCCATTGCTCTCAATTCAATAATTGTTTATATTATGGTCCCTTCTTACAGCCAAAATGAAAAAAAGAAGCCTGGCCGGTAATTGTGGAATAATTGTGTTTGTCATTGCCCTTGTGACTGTGGCATTGGCTTTTGGTACGCCCAACTGGCTCGTCAGTGACTATAGAATACGAGGGGCGAAATTGGATAGGTGAGTTAAATAAAACATATTATCGGGCCAACTGAGACATTTAAAATTTTTTAAAAATTAATAATTTAAATTTATATTTATTTTTCATGAGAAATGTAATTAAAATTGAGGCAGTCAAATAAATGCCTGGCGCAGAGGTGCAAGCGTGTTATTGGAAACGCGACAGATTGTGGGTTCGATTTCCAAACGAGGATATGTAATATTTAATATTTGCATTTCTTCGCACTCGTCTCGCGGCAAAACTAGGCTTACTAGGCATGTAGCAGGGTGCCTACCCTGCCACATGCGGGATACAGCGTAAAACTGACAAAAAAAAATATGTA
This sequence comes from Heliconius erato x Heliconius himera, assembly GCA_013421005.1. Lineage (NCBI taxonomy): Eukaryota > Metazoa > Arthropoda > Insecta > Lepidoptera > Nymphalidae > Heliconius > Heliconius erato x Heliconius himera. The sequence continues at coordinate 78,397 of JAATLQ010014606.1, read as the reverse complement.
AATAAAATGTACAATGTAGACTTTAGTGCAATATGTAGTATTTATTGTCTAGCTGTCTCTGAACTTGTATGTTTATTGTGTGAGAATAAAATCTGCAATCATTGCGTAAGTAAGTGATGCTTCCTAACTCTGCAACAATGGCATTTTGTCACGATAAATAATAAAACGAAAATTTCAGATTGGGATTATGGAGCCACTGTTTTCGGTCGTTGCCGGATCCACTAGACGCTTATCAAAGACGATTTTTTGTAGGTTGCCGTTGGGTTTACGATCCGTTTACCACCGGATATGACAAAATTCGCGGCTATTTACTGCCAGGTATTTTTTTTTTCAATATTTTAAATTTAGTAACAAGTTTTCTTGTTGTAGAGATTTTCTAAGATGATTTTTCCTCAATACACATTCGCTGTTATATAAAAAATATTATAGGAAATTAACAGAATGACAATTATAAAATTATATTAATTATGCTCTTCATTGTTCAGTTATTAGACATGGGAAAAAGATGAGGCCTGTCGTGGCGCAATGGCACAGAGTGTGACTGTAAACGCGATAGGTTGTGGATTCGATTCCCACTCAAGGAAATATTTGATATTTCCATTTTCTTCGCTCTGGTGTCTAGGCAAAGCGCGGCGTTGAGTTTCGCCATTCAACACGCAATGCCTCCAAAATTCGACAGAAAGTGGGGAACGGAGTATCTTAACACTTGGTTTCGTCTGCCTACTCTGCTGTATGTGGGATACAGCGTGAAGTTAAAAAAAAATCCCTATTATTATCACAATCACATTAATATTTTTATTTTCAGGATTTATGATAGCAACTCAATTCTTTTTCACATTATGCTTAATTGGAGTATTAATATCAACAGTCTTGGTGATAGTGTTCTTTTTATGTTTTGGACCTAACCAAAATCGATATGTAATGCTGATTAGAAGTATAGGATTTATTATGTTGGGCGCAGGTATGTAGTACGCACAAAGCAATTTTGTATAAGAATATATACTAAAATATATTATTATATATAATTCCTTATGTTTTTGGCTCCTTTTAGGAATAAGTGGAGTTATAGCAATTATTGTATTTGCCTCGCTGGGCAACACTGATGGATGGATGCCGGATCATAATAATAATTATTTAGGTAATATATTTTTTTATTTTCATTGAATGAATATATATTGAACTGAGAAAATGTAGAAAAATAAAGTTAATTATTTTCCTACATTTTAGAACCTACGGCAAATATATTTTACTTATGTTTAAATGTTGAGTTGTAATTTGATAGAGTTTCAATATTATTGTTCATTTTTTTGGGTTACGGGGCTATGTCCGGCAAATATGGATATAATTTGACATGACAAAAGAAAACGAATGTTAAAACATTCCATACCGTTAAATTTTCGCAGCTTTTTCCCTAAAAGAGTAGGGAAATTAAATAATTTAATTAATCACTTGGATCTTTAACCCAAATAATTACATTTTACAACACACATTTCACAGAGTCTGTCCAACTGTCAAGGAAAATGATACAAATTTCTGGGCTCTAGGACGTTCATGTTGTTTTTATCACTTACAACGTGTAATTGAGGTCAAGTCAGTCCGTAAGGCCAATGGGAAATGACTAATGTTGAGAACTAGAACTGTGACTGTCAGTTTAGATATACAGTATAGATAATATTTCATCGGCGAAATATAATATTTTTCAAAATAAGTTGTAAAAATATAGTAAACTGTAATAAATATAGTATGACCATTTAAAAGATTTTTGGGTGACGCCGATCCCGCTCATAACTGGATAGGTAGAGAGAAACCAGTGTAAAGACACTCCATTTTTCATTAAGATACTTCCGTTTCCCCACTTTCCGTCGATTTTTTGATATGTAGTGGCGGGACTCAACTCTGTGCTTTGCCTCGTTACCAGAGTGAGGAAAATTAAAATATTAAATATGACATTCTTTCGAATTGGTATCGAACCCACACTCATCCCGTTTGCAGTCAAACTGTGTCGCTATGTCATTACGATCTTAAAAAAATTAAGAAAATTTTTAATTGATGTGAAAATGTTATTCTAGGATGGTCATTTGGCCTTGGAGTTGTAGGATCAATAGCCTGCATTGTGACCGCTGCTTTATTTCTCACCGAAGCGAATATTCAACTGAAGAAACGCAAACAAATGATGGAGTCTCAAGCTCGATTTGAACTGGAGTATGAATCTAAAGCCTAATAGTATTGGAATGTTTAAATAAGGTGCCTTCAACCCCAGTACTGTAAATGTATTGTTCTTATTTTTTATTTTTCTTGTTTAAGTTAGTATATTTTTTTTCAGTATGAAAGCTTTGTATGTAGCATTGAAATTCAATATAACAAATAATATATGACATAAGTAGTTGTGGACATTTCTCTACCAAGGTTGTGTATGTAAAACGTACATTTATCATCAGTTCAATATTCTTTAAAAGTTTATTTTTAATTAAAACTAACATAGTAAATAATAGAACTTCTTTATTGATAGAATAAAAACAAAAGAAACATTAAAAAATACAATTAAAGCAATGGATAAAAAATCAACATTACATGTATTTATTAATTAATAAGTATGTTTTGTAATATTGAGTATGCTGTTCTTACATGTAAACCAAGGAACTGCTTTCGATGTAAGAAATGGTGTAGTTTACCGCCGCATATCAAATTAATTAATTATTTTATATCTTAAAATATATTTTGTATGTTTATTTATATTCTTTAATACTGTGACGAGGAATTATAAAATGTTCTACTATTTATTATTACAAATAGTACGAATATTTACATGCATTATACATATTTAGGAGCAAACTCGTACTAATAGTAAAATAAGAACAACACTTCAAAAACGCAAACCAATAATGATTTTTTTAACTCTCTATTCGATCGAAATTCTTAGCAATTGTTCTCGTAAAACGCTCCACCATTTTTGTGATCAATGCATCATTCACTTTGATTGAAAATAATCAGCAATATAATAAAGAGAAACTTTGATAAGTGTCCGCTGTTGCCACCGATTTTTGTCTATAGCTTTAATTTTGATGACTATATATGACATTTTTAATATTATGTTGTTTGTGATCAATTCCGTCCAAGTTGCTCTTGTATTAGCAAAAAATTTAATTTTTATCCTATTATTAAGAAACAATTCATTCATAAGGTAAATTAATGAATTATGCTATAAGTGATTTTACCTCTTTTAGGCAACTTATTTATAATTTTTAACTTGATATCTTAATTATCACAATATTAATTATGTTTTATATCATAGAAGCATTATTATTAAGTTAGAATAAGCACAAATAATAACAATGACTTTAAATGTCTCCGTCCAAAAGATCTTTTTACTATGGCTGCCATTTTTCTATATTTAAAATGTATAGCATTGTTAAATAAATATTTGGTATATTATATAGTAGTTTTATTTTTTATTTTTTGCGGAATATATTTTCATTAATATTTTTATTTCTCTTATGTGTGTAATTTTTTTGTGAAAGGTAAAATAGTATTGTTTTTTTTACTGTGAACATATGGTCCCTATTTTTTTTATAGCGAATATCTATAGAACATAGTGTTCAAAGTTGATAGATTGTCTTAGCATTAGAACTTTTTCGCAAATAAAAATAATGACACGCCATTTCTATTTCTGAATTTGGAATCGTACAAATATCATCCGCACAAGGAAATTGATATTATTTATCTCGAAGATAATAGAATTTATATTATATAATATTGAATAATGATGATATGTAATTGGCAAGGCTTTGGTTTCCCATAACAATATATATATATATATATATATATATATATATATATATATATATATATATATATATATATATATATATATATATATATATTATATTAATTAAAATATCTATAATTTGCTTACGCATAATTTGATTTTGTTTATCGTTTAAGCTGACACACCGGCATAATTATACTTAAATGTAATAAAAAGAAAACTAACTATAATTGCCTGCCTTATTGAACAATCTATTATTGGGAGCATTTATCAATGTTATTACATTTATCAATGTTATTACATAAGCCAAATCAATTTTTTAAATTTACCTAATTGTCTGTGTGTTTGTGCGCGCTAAACGGCTTAACCGATTTAAATGCAGTTTTTTCTATTGTTTTTGGCAAACTTCCCTTAATATTTAGTGTTTGTTTTATTTCAATTCGTTCATAAATAATAAATTATATCAATGTAATATATTTTGTTTGCCCAATTGCTATAACATTTTTGTTAAATGGGATGAAATGCTAATTGTGAATTTATGACTATTATTTGTGTGTTACTGAATTATATATTTTTTATTACATCTTACTTCAAGCAATAGAGGACATATAAACGACATCGCTTTAATTGTCCAGATCGCAGTAGTATAATAATATTTTTTCTATACTAATTAAGCAATAATAACTTTTATAATAGAATCGTGATTCTCAACCACTGTGCCGCTTTTGTGTGCCGCCAAATTTCAAAAGTGTGCCGCTAAATTTTGCAAATGTATAATAATGTTAATATAATTAAATTATATCATTTAAAAAGAAAAATATTTTAAACATGAATATATATTTAAATCCACAAAAAAATAAATTCGTATATTTGAATTTTTTGTCATAAACTATTTATGCAGTGTGTTGTAGTAAATAATTTCTCTTTGTGTGCCGCCAAATTTTGAAATCGTTAAATATGTGCCGCAACAAAAAAAGGTTGACAATCACTGTAATAGAACATGGGCTCGGGTAATTTTTGTCGTTTCTATCGAAGCATGCTCTACTCAGTCCAAATATTACTTGCGATCCGCCACATGCTGCGCACGGCGGGTGGAGCTGAGCGAAGCTATGTTGCGTAAAATTATGCGAAATTTTTGTCAAAATTTTTTGAAATTTTGCGACATTTTGACCATCTACTCAAAAATTATAATTACCATTATTACCAAACTACTTCGCTGGGATTAGCGTGGCGTCCACAATGTTCCCGCAAAATTTCAGAGCTGTAGGTTTAGTGGTCTAGGAGGAGTAGCATTACAACGAAACAAACTTTTGACCAGTAAGACCAATTGACCATTAAAATTGAATATATACAAAAAAAAATATCAATAAATTAAAATCATAATTGCACAAAAATTGTTCCTGATTAATCAGTGAATACGACTCTTATAGTTTGAAAAATAAACAATTTTCTTGAACCATAAAATAAAGGAGTTCAACCGATGAAATTTAAACGTATTTGAATTTTTTTTCCTTACATCACGCATATACAAAGTTTTCAGGTATAAAAAATATTGTTCTTTAAAAAATTTAAGAGCAACGAAAAATCATTGGATATTAAGAGGAAGACGATAAATAAAAGAAGCTTCCTGGGTTTGTATATTCCATTTATTCCGTGATGTCTATTGACCCCGTTTTGTAGGTAGAAAGATGAAAACAGTCAAACTAGACATTTAAATTTTGACAATGACGTTAAATTTATTAACGATAAAATATCAACAGTCAACACTTGTCAAAGTTTCTCGTCGTCTTGTTAAGACACCGCTTCAAATTAATATATAAACAAAAAATAAAGTTGGATATATAGTGTGTCGTAATCTAATATATATGAAAATTTAAATAATTACGTATAATATAAAGCCATAAGATGACTGCCGCCGATAATCAATATCCTAAGGCTTCAAGTAAGTTGTTAATGGGCACGCCCTTTAAGTATTTGTATTGGGATACAATAATGAATCGTAAAGTTCTCTTATATATTAAATAGTTTGAAAAAAAAGTTAATAATAATTAATTCTTTGTTATTCGTTTTCTTCAGATGCCACCTTAATAGGAGCATCAATAACGTACGTAGCAGGATTGTTTTTATTATTATCATTTGCTGGACCGTATTGGATCGAATCGTATCCAGAAATGTTTTCTTCGTTCAAACACATGGGCTTGTGGGAGTATTGTTTTGATCGTTTCCGATTTCCATCGTTTCAATATGATAAATATTTCAATGGATGTCATTACATATTTGGTGAAGTAAGTTATAAATTAAGTACTTATTAAAAATTGAAAATATATTTTTTACTAAATAATGCAATGTTATTATTTATTATGTTTGATTCCAGGAACTTTATGTCATCCGAGAATGGCTTCTACCTGGTTGGCTAATGGCTGTGCAAACATTTGTGACTCTTGGTCTAATGTTGTCATTTACTGCACAGACCCTTCTTGCTTGTGTTATTGTTCGGTGGCCTTTAAGAACTGTGTTAAGATATGAATGGATATTTGTATCTACATCTTTTATTATGGTTTCACTATCAAGTAAATATTAATATATTTTGTATAATTAAGTGATATTATAAAGCAGATATTTGTTTATTTAAAGAAGTTAATCTCATTAAATACTTATTCAAATTTAAAAACTTTCCTTCAACTGGATGGTCCATTCATTGAGGATGGCCACGTAACCTATTGTTACTGTAGTCAGAGTTATCTCGAGAACTTAGAATGTGTCATACACAGCTCTTAGTTATTTCTTTTTTATTATGCAACTGTAAATGCTATAGGTGTGAGCTAGATAACCACTCAAAATGAAATACATATACTTTTTTTTATTTTTATCGTTCTAGTAATGAGGCAAAGCACAGCATTGATCGTCTCACTCAACAAGCATTGCCAGAATTTGTTTAAAAAATGGGAAGCAGAACATTAAGCTTAAACTCATATTTTAGAGATAATATTATTGCAGTCTAGACTTATTTTAAAATAATAATAGTAAATGGTTTTAAATTTACTTATATGTCGAATATTTTTTAATCTTTTGTCTCTTACAGGTGTATTCTTATTTCTGGCTGTAGCTATATTTGGAGGAAATTGTTATCGCAGGGACTGGTTACTGTATCCCTCATTTAATGTATTATCCTGGTCTTATGCATTTGCTGTAATTGCCTTTATTTTATTTGGTGAGTAAATATCTACTAATATATTTACAAATGTTTGCTGTACTTTTTCGATTTTGGATGTATGCTCCACATAATCTAATATATTCAATTTATTGACACATTCTTCAGACTATATCCTGCACATAGCAGCTTAGGCAAAAGAAAGCTAGGAAAATATTGTTAAGACATTGTGTTCCCATTAAGACACTTCCATTTCCAATTTTCTAAGCATTGCATGTTGATTTGTGGAAATAAATCTTTGCTTTTTGGTTTGCCTTGTTACCAGAGTGGAGTAATGAAAATTATAATATTTAATTCATCGAGTGGTAATGGGACCGACAACCGTTCCGTTTACAGAAGCACATTTATGGCCCTACGTTACGACGGCCTCGTTTTGGTTTAATTAATATAATTCTATAACGCCCAGTGCCCTATTAAGACATGTTGGACAAATGAGCACACTCATATTTGTGGCCCCATCCGCTAGCCTTTAGCGCCAGGGGCCCTGTGTGTAGTTTCGTGTGCCCTTACTGTAAAGATGAACTGATGTTACTGTGCAGACCTTTCCTATTATTCATACCATTACAAAATACATCTATACATTCCATACCCCACTTTCCATTGACATCTGGAGGCATTATGTGTTGAGTATCGGCACTCAACGCCGCGCTTTTCCTCGATACTAGAGCGAAGAAATGGAAGTATAAATTTAAATAAATATGTCATTTCCTTGAGTGGGAATCAAACCTACAACCAATTGTGTTTATAGTCAAACCTTGTGCCCCTGCGTCACAACTGGCCTTCTAGATTATAAAATGTTTTTTTTTATAAAATACTATTTATTTTTTACTTGTAATGGTAAACAATGTCAAAATATATGAGGAAAAATATAAATATTGTTCACAAACTTGGATGTTAATTATATATAGTAAAATTAAGCATAACTTTTCAGGTCTCGCAGCAATATTATTATTCTTAGAATCACGTAAGTTATACGAATTGCGTTCAGAAGCTAAGAACTTGGTGGGTCAAATGCAGCACAGTCAGCCGGAGCACGCTTTACACCAGTTACGTGACCAGCTCCATCAACAACAACAATTAGGCTACTTTAGGAATTAGATTTTTAATTTTATTATGAATTAATTAAATGTAATCTTTAGTAGATTTCAAATTTCCCACAAGCCTAAAAAAAAAGCTTAGTAAAGCCCCTTTACCCCACCATAGATAAAGATCATTAAGATGTTGTGTAACAAAACTGTGAGCTATTCACTAAGCTTTCCTGAAAAGTTTTAAAATTTATATTAGAATTCTTAGAAATGGCTTCACTATTTTAGATATTTAAATGCGTATTTTGATATCTACTTATTATATTTAGGAAAAAATGCTAATATTATTGATATGTATTATTAATATTATACACATAGTGCCTGTTTAGCAGATTGCAAACATTTCATGAAAGTTCTTTATGCAGTGTATAAAGCAATATTTTTGTGCAATATATCTGCATTATAATAATATGATTATATTTCAAATGAAACTCGATATTTCGAACGTTACAACAGTCCGTGGCCGTGGGCTCACCCGATTAATCTGGTTATATACTTTCATATGAAATGTATAATAATCGCAAAAATCGAAAGAAAATCTTAATAATGATTGTATATGCACCTCAAATATACTTACAGCATATTCGAGGCATTAATTGATATATTTTACGTTTTCTATATTATAAATGCTAATCACAATGTTTCCTTTGAAGTCATTGATGTTTTTTTTAAATCTAATCTTTATAACACATATCTACAACTATTTTAAAGTTAAGCATAAAGCAGGTAGATTTAAAAATAATTTCATATTAGTTTAATTTTTACAGTTTTAATTTGTTGTATGTATTGATTATGATGAAAACGTTTCAATAGTGGAGAAGACTGTGATACATTCATTTTTGATTCCATTCTATGCAATGCTCATTTTTATACGTTCTCTTATTTTTTTAATGAAATATTTTTTTCATTGAAAATATTTTCGTGCGTTTATTTGTATTTTATTGTCATGAAATATGATATTGAAATAAAATTATTTTTATTAATAGGATTACTTAAAAAAAAACTATAAAAGAATCTCAAAATTGAATCCGTCCAAAACAATTAAGCTAACAATGATTTGGAATAAATTCCACACTCCAGTGCATTTTATCACTTTATAAACTAGGAACTCCATTAGGATATTGTTTAGTTTTTAATATTTTCCTTTTTTACAATTTCTTATGTATGGCATTTATGGTATGTAAGATATTTTAGAGTTATGTTTATGTTACTGTAAGTTTTAATATTATTAATAGTTGAGACTTAAATTTGTTACTTAAATTTTGGTCACTACATTTATGTAATGTAACCAAAAAGTGTAGTATAGAATAATGAAATAATCTTTACTATTTTATCTGTACTGACAAGTATATTTTTTGAAAGACTAAAAATGCACATTTTTGTATTATGCTTAGGTTGATTCTAATAAACGTGTATTTTTATATGATTTAGTGGTTTTATTTAAAAAATCTCCTGGTTTCATTAATAGTTGTTACCACTTTTCCTAGCACTAAAAATAAATATATATAAATAGAAAATCGTTTTTATTTTATTTTTACAAGGTATGGATTTCAATGGTAGTTGACACCATTCTAAAGTGGTGTCAAAAGGCTATAAATTAAACAAAACAAATAAGGAAAACAAAAGTTTTTAAACACAAACTTTTATTTTAGGAGTTAAATAGTACAAAACATAGTTAAATAGTACAAAACACAGTTACATGATTTAAAAAAAAACATCGCGAGATCTACTTGATAAACAAGTAAATTAAATGATAACTTTGAAACTAAGCAAATACTTAGTAAGTACTTAAATATTGCGACAATTTTTTCAACCACACTAATTGTGTAATGACGTCATAAATTTATAGTAAAAGTTTTAAAGGAAAAGTTTATTTTATACATTAGCGTATTTACATCAAAGTTTGTTTTAAAAAGTTTTTTTTTGCAAAATTAGCTATGGAAGTTTAAAATGTAAATATTACGTTGATAGTGTATCTATTAACGAATTTATATACAGGGTGGAAGAGGCAGCGCTCCATTTACGGTAACAGCATATAGGGTAAAATATTTCAAACCTATACCTAAAGAAATTAATCAAGATGCATTAACAGTTTGGACTTAGGATTTTTTTTTTCATTTCGCGATTTTTATCCATACCTGTATTTCGAGTGACGTGATTACGTATAGATCCCAATAACATAAACACTTACTACTACAAAAATACTACTAAAGGTTAAACAACTTTGAACTTTATCGCCAATACATACGACTCGATTTCGGAATGAGCCGTGTGCGGCGGTGTTCCTTTGATAGGTTTATGTGTGCGTGCGTCGTCCTTACAAATGGCGTTTTGTTTTAAAATGACAATTTTATTATTTATTTTGTTTGAAAAAAAAAACTTTTTCATTTTTGGGAATTTATTTTTTTCTGAATTATATTAGGCTTTTATAGAGTAGTTAAAACTGTGGTTTCATTTAATGTGGTGCTGACACTTCCACCTGTATATCACATTTATCACGTGAGCTTCTTAGAATTTTGAAAAATTGTACAATTTATAAAATAGTTTTTGTGCTTACTCTTTTACTTCTTTTGATTACTTCTATTTCCATTAGCTACTTACTTAGAACTATATATTTTTAGTAATATTGCATTTATCAAAATCAAGAATTTCCTAATACATTTTGAGTTTCTAAATTTCTAATAATATAAATGGATATGGCGTGTGAGCTAGTTGGACATTATAAAACTAAAAAGAATATAAGTACCTAATCAAAATAGAGACAAAATAATATAATTTTAAAACCAATATCTACTTACATAATATATCTACCAATATAAAATAAATAAAGGTTCAGCTGATTTAATAAAACGGCTATTTCCAACAGTTTTGTTGTTAATTATTAAAAATAATCATATTATTTTTTAGGTCATTGGTGGTGCAGAGGCACAAAAGCATCAGCGCGATTGGTTGTGAGTCCCCACTCGAGGAAATGAAATATTTATTTAAATTTCTGTATTGTCATTATTTCTTAATTCTTCGCTCTGCGGCCCAGGAAAATAGCAGGGTTGAGTTCCGGCACTCAACACGCAATTCTTCCGGAATTCAGCGAAAAAGGGGAAAAGATTGCTTTCTCTCACTAGGTTCCTTCTGCCTACCTTGCTGTGTGCGGGATTCAGCGTGAAGCGTGATGTAATTATATTTTACTGATTGAGATGTCTTATTACAGATATTAATGTACCTCTGCTTAATTAAACCATAGGTATATCTATATGCATATTAAATATATTTTTATAAGTACAATATTGCCTATACTGCAATTTTTTTGTCATTTTAAAGAAAATAGAGCCCGAGCTAATATAGATGATCAGCTTCACGCTGCATCCCGCACACATCAGAGTAGGCAGAGGGAGCCTAGTCTTAAGACTCACCGTTCCCCACTTTCCGCTGAGTTCTGGAGGCATTGCGTGTTGAGTGGCGGAACTCAACGCCGCGCTTTGCCTCGACACCAAAGCGAAGAAATGGAAATACAAATTTAAATAAATATTTAATTTTCTCGAATGGTGATCGAGCCCAAAACCAATAGCGTTTACAGTCACACTTTATGCCCTTGTACTACGGCTGGCCTCCACACTGAGTGTCATAACACTAAGTTCCCGCTGCCTACCTCGCTGTGTGCGGGATACAGCCTGAAGCTGTTTTAATTTTTATTTTATAAATTTAATTGAGCCAAAGCTCAGTGATGAGCTCCGATACTCAACACACAATGTCTCTAAAATTCGGAAAATGGGGGACGGAAGTGTCTTAACCTTAAGTTACCTTTTCAGGTGTCATCTGTCTTTCCCGCTATTAAAAAATAAAAAAATATTTGATTCCAAAAAAGGTTTTGATTTCTCTAAATTTATAAACCAACCTAGAACCTATCTGAACAAATAGCCTAATAACCATTTACATAATTGTTATTTAAAGTCAAAGGCCAAGGGCTAAAGCGATCGCGCGCTGTTGTTGGTGCTAATTATGTAATTGTTCCAATATTTTAGTAGCCGATAGGTATGATAGAACTAATTTGCAGAAATCAAATAACATTCACTTTCACTCTTTCACTCACTCTGAGGCCGTCGTGGCGCAGGGGCACAAGACTGTGACTGTAACGCCACCTTTGTGGGTTCGAGTCCCATTCGAAGGTATGATGTTTCCTGGTATTTTCATTTCTTCGCTTTGGCACCAAGACAAAAGCTCGGCGTTGAGTTCCGCCATTCAACACGCAATGCCTCGAAAAATTCTGTGGTAAGTGGGAAACGGAGTAGTAGTAGTAGTAGTCTTAACATTAGGTTCCCTTTCCCTACCCTGCTGTATGCGGGACACAGCGTGAAGGTGATTTTTTTATTATTAAATGATACTCACCTGGTTTGCCATATTTTTTGCATAATTTTAGTACATAATCTATGGTAGTTGTCGGTATGTTGCCATCGATTACAATTAAGGGAGATTTTTTCAATACATCTATATGTTTATTTACCTGCAATGAGTACATGATTATAGATAGGTAAGAAGAAGAAGAATAAGAAGAAGAAGAAGGTAAGAGTACAAAATATTTCTAATTTGTGTTTTATTTTAACAAACCACAGTACCATAAGCTACGATTACGAACTTATGATAGTAATCACTTACAAAAGTGATATGTGATAGGGGAATGTAAGCAGAAATGGAATAGTAAAAATAGTGCAATAGCTTACAATAATATCTTGATCGTCTATTTACTTTAATCAATATTTGTTTGTTAATAACATTTACAACTTTAGATTTCGGAAAAAGAAATTATATTTTATATCTTTTGCTATGTTCTGATGATAAGTATGTTTAAAGGTGTGCATTTCCGGATACTGATATTTTTTTATTTTCCGGCTCTTGAGGCATCGCGTGCTCAGTTGCGGAACTCAACGCCACGCATTGTCTCATTACCAGAGGGAAGAAATTAAAATATAAAATATTATTATTACTATTGAGGCCAGTGGCGTGGCGCAGCATCACGAAGTGTGACTGTAAAACCGACTGGTTGTAGGTTCGATCCCCACTCTAGGAGATAAAATATTTACTTAAATGTATATTTCCATTTCTTCGCTCTGGTGTTGAGGCTAAGCGCGGCGTTGAGTTCTGCCACTTAACACGCAATGCCTCCAGAATTCGGCAGAAAGTGGGAAACGGAGTGTCTTAACACTAGGCTCCCTCTGCCTACCCTGCTGTGTGCGGGATACAGCGTGAAGCTGATAAAAACCGTTTTCTTCAGACAATTATATATTTAAATAATAATTATACCCATAAATATATCTAATAACGATTCGTAAAAGAAAAATAAAGTCGTATGTCACTATCGGGAAGGGGAAATTAGATTGTTCGATCTAATAGTATAACTAACAATAACTTACAAGATCAATGGATATGTGGTCGTGAATGGCCATGTCTCCGAGGCCTAATTTACATTCTCCATTCACATCAAATACAGCAGCGTACTTGGCAGTTCTTGCATTTTTTACTACGCAACCTGAAATCAAAGCTTATATAAATGAGGCCAGTCGTGGCGTTAGAGTATGACTGTAAACGCGACAGGTTGTGGGTTCGATTCCCTCTCGAGAAAATGAAATATTTAATATTTTCATTTCTTCGTTCGGGTGAGGACGTATAGCGCGGTGTTAACTTCCGCCAGTCACTCCAGAAGTCAGCGGAAGATGGCGAACAAAGTGACACGGGTTTTCCCCTGCTAACCCTACTGTGTGAATGAAACAACGTGAAGTGAAAAAAAAGCTAATATATTTAACGTCCAGGGTCATTTGAATTAATCGATTGCACTTTCAGAGTTACATTTTTAAAAATCTTTTCTTATCGGCTGCCGTATTAAACGTTTCAGCATGATCAGCCGGCTTTAGTTGACTGTTAGATAGGGGCCTATATGTTAATTTTAAAATTGAGTTCTGCTCTGTATCTGTTCTGATTTGTTTTAATTTTTTAAATCTTTTACAAGGAATTTTTAAAGTAATGTATGTAATGTCATGTTTAACTGTCAATAAATAAACGACGTTCTTACTACGACCATAAATACATATCTACTTTTTTTAAATATTTTTAAAGTGTTATCCACACTTAGGAAAGAAAAATACTTATTTAGAAAACATATAAAAATTTTGAACGTAGCGGGATTCGAACCCGCGCCTCCTGGAAAACGACCATGCGCTCTGACTACTGAGCCATACGTTCATATCAAGCTACGTCGAAATTGAGATGTAGATATCTACTTTGTATTTTTTGAGTGAATTCTCAAGTAAGTTTAATATTTTTTTTAAACATGTCACCTACGTGTCTCAATTATGATATAACAAACCCAAAAAAATATTACCTCTATATCCTATCTCTATATATAATAAGACAGTAAAAATATTTTGTCTGTACATTTAGTAATTTTGACTGAAATGGATAGAACTTAAAACACTTAAAAAGAATAATAGAAAGCAAAAAGATTTTTTTTGAATTTCTTGTCTGTCTGTCTGTCTGTCGACATATTTTAAGTTACAAATATATATATGTGTGTGTAATAAATAATAGCTTTATGTATATTTTATAAATATCAAATATCAACAATGGTCGTATTTTTTTATTTAAAACAATCAAAAATTCTTTGACGATAATGTCGTAAAAAAATCATATTAGAAGTCATTATAGTTGTCGATCAATTCTGCTTATTAAATCAATAATCATGTATTTTAAGCGGGCGAAGCCGTGGGCGGTAGTATTATATAAGAATTTTTCAAACTCACCATCTAATATCAAGTTTTGTGCAATATTTTGTAAGTACTGGCCGTCATCGTCATCGCCGATCGCAGTAAGTAGGCGCGTCCGTCCGTTGCGTAACCGCCATAGCGCTTCCGCTATGTTTCTGGCAACACCACCAGCACATTGCTCTGTCTTACAACCATGTGTGCTGCCGTCCATCTAGAAATAAGTAAAGATTTTATCATGATTTGGCTTGAGTTGCAATAAGTTTTTTTTTTCTCTTTTTTTTGCACAACCCGTTAGGCAGAGATAATCTAATGTCAAAACACTCCGTACTCCGTTTCCACCCAAATTCGCTGTGCCACTGCGCCATGGCTTCAACTACGGTAAGAATACTTCGATCAACAGTATATACGATCAATTATATAGGATGGTCAAAGTAAGAATATAAACAATTTAACTCCGAAGCTGTATTTATGCATTTCTTAAAAACTACCTACATCAATAAATTTGATTTTTTACTTTCAAAAATGATTAATAAGTTAGGTAAATTAAATAAATCAGCTTCATGCTGTATCCCGCACACAGCAGGGTAGGCATAGGGAATCTAGTGTTAAGGCACTCCGTTCCCCACTTTCTGCCGAAATCTGGGGGCATTGCGTGTTGAGTGACAGAATTCAACGCCGCGCTTTGCCTCGATACCAGAGCGAAGAAATGGAAATATAAATTTAAGTAAATATTCATCTCCTCGACTGGGGATCGAACCCATAACCAGTCGGTTTTACAGTCACACTTTGTGCCGCTGCGCCACGACTGGGCTTAATATAAGTTAGTTTTTTGTCTAAAATACGTTATAATAATCTATCTAAAGTTTAGGTTTAGGTTAATTATTAATTAGCTTAAAGCCATCGTGGCACAGGGATGCGACTGTAAACGCAACGGTTGTATGTACGATTCCATTCCGGAGAATGTTTTTTTTTAATTTCCTCGCTCTGGTAACGTAGCAAAGTTAGCGATGAGTTGCGCCACTGAATACGCAACGCCTCGAGAAATCGGCGCATAGTGGGAAACGGAGTGTCTTAATACTAGGTTCCCTCTCGCTATCCCGCTATGTGCGGGATACAGCGTAAGCTAAGATTTTATTTGCTTATCCTTATATATTTTTAAAACTCGGCGTTTTTTACTTAGCTTTGCGTCAGTTTAATGCATTATAATATAAAGTTAATTCTAATGCATAATTCTATATGGTAATTTTATCTAGTTTCAGTTTTAAATTGCAGGAAAAACGTCAGAACATTAGTGAAGTAGTTTTAAATTGTAATTTTTTAACTTAACTTAGCTTCACGCGTTATCCCTAGCGGGGTAGTCAGACAGAACGGAGCGCCAAACGCTACGGTCTCTACATAGCTTGGCATTGTAATTTTTTAGTTGTGTTAATAAAAATGTTAATAATATTTTTTTTTATATAAAATTGTTAATTTTAATTACCTTTTATATTTTGTAATTGAACATACTGAAATATTAAATATACTAAAATTCAAAATCTGATATTTTTCATAGTAAATAAAAAAAATCATTAGCATTTATTTCGTCATTTTCGATTTTCACACTGTTTGCAAAATTCAATTATTGAGGCGTATAATGTTCTATTTATCATACAATATATAAAAAACATAAATGTGAAATGAGGGCCAAGTTAAATTTTCTGCGTATAAAAGAACTCTTACGAAAGATTTACTTGTATATCAGCCCAGTAAATACACTGTAATTTATTGTTTTCTTTAAATCACCAAACTAATGAGGTGGCTTCTCTATCTTAGTATCTTTTTAATGTCCACATTGCTAAGATGAAACTAAAAGATAACATTAAAATAAAATTTACTAAACTCCTGCATGTAAAATGAAAATATATGTTTAGCTACAAAACAGTATAATCTTTTTGCTGTAGCGCAATTTCAGTTTAGTATCCTTATAAGGTTTATTTTATCGCGAGCGAATTACCTTCATAAAGTGTTGGTGGAATATTTACGTTGATATTTAAACTATTGCATCTGAAATAGCTGCATTAGTTTAGTAAAAGTTTAACATCTTGCTTTAATTTATATAGATAAATTTATTTATTAGGCTAGTCGTGGCACTGGGGTTTAAAGTGTGACTTTAAACGCCACTGGTTGTGGCTTCAAGAAAATATTCGATATTTCCATTTTCTTCGCTCTGATGTCGAGGTAAAACGCGGCGTTGAGTTCCGCCACTCAACACGCAATACCTTTAGAATTTGCCGAACAATGGGGAACGGAGTGTCTTAACATTAGCTTCTCTCTTCCTACTTACAGCGTGTCACAAAAAAAATAAAAAAAAAAACAAAATTATACTAAAGTTAAACATCGGTTTCATACAGATAATTATTACAATAAAAAGTTAAAGTACAGGCTCGTGCTAACACTCCATAGTGCAGCGCCCAGCACTGCGCTAGCATGTGGCGTTGACCGCAGCGATGGTATCTACCGCACGCGATGCCGGAGTGCGCCGGTGAATTATGCAATCTACGTATTTTTGCCTAACAATAAATAGAAATAATTTATGCCGCGCCAGGCCACAACTCATTTTAGTTTATGTGAGCCCTTGTTTTACGTTCCTGGCTTTTAATGCGAACGAGATTGTGCTAATATATGCCAGATTGTAGATCAATATTTATAACGGCATATTTGGTGATGTGATTGCTTGTGCTTTTATTTAATATTTTGATGGATTTGTAAAATTATAAAATACAGGAATCTGGATATGATCGAAATTTAACTAAATTTATTAAATACCTAAATTCTTTTAACAAATATAAAATAAATTATTTTGAAATATATAGCATTTTTAATTTTGTTTTAGCTGGGTAGGATGAAGGAACGTCCGACGCTACGGGTGTAGCATATTCGTTTGCTACGTCTGCCACCATCAAACTTTTCGTTCATAAGTTTACATATAACGTTCCATTCGTTCAATCAGTAGCATCATTAACAGTTCGTTGTAGAAAGTGACACAAGGTATCCTTTGCGCTTTCTTCTTTACACACTCTTGTATGACATGTCTTTTTTACGGTCGTATTATCATACATCCTCACGACATGCCCAAATCCTCTGTGTAACATACCTACACGTTTTTTTCATATAATATTAGGTCCTTATATACAAAATTGGCGTTTGGTATGGAGGAATAAACATTCGAATATTTTTAATATAACTTTTGCACTGCCCCATCGGAGTAAAATTTTTTCCCTTGCAAGAAGTTAAAGAAAAATTAAACCTTCGAGCCGTTTCCTCAGCACTGGTGCCACGGTGGAACTCGTACTCGAAAATAACGCGATATTACAAGTTTTCCATTTTGTAAACTGAGTGAAACAAAAAACACAACGGTGACGGTTAACGTGTAAATAGCAGTATAAATTAAAATTTGGAATTCCTAACCGAAGACGGGAAATTTGTTATTAAAGTGGCCAGTATGATGAAACGCAAATTATATGAAATTTGCTGTCTGCTTAATGTGAGGACCTAATAAAAATAGTGTTATGTCTCTAAGGCACACTACGTCTTCGATACAAATACAAAGGCAAAATCAAGTCCTTATTTTACATAGGTATTAAATGGAACTACTTTAATCGGATTAAGCGCGTATAGTGGATATCACTAGACCACCTCTGGAGTATTCCTATCCTGTTCAATTATAAAAGAATTATCTAAATCTATCTATCTACTCTGTGAAAAATCCAGCTTAAACATAAAAAATGCGGTCTAGTGCGAGTTCAACTCGCCTTCTGAGGGTTCCGTACCAATTGATGATTATACAGTGATTGTACAATCGTAGGTAGGTGACTTATTGTCAAATTTCATAACTATAGGTCAACATATAGGAAGTGTAGGAATAGGTTTTCATTGCGCGGCGAAATCTATACAAAATGCAGCAAAAAAATTTGCAAATCTTTTTTTAGTGTGTCACAATATAAGAGTTTAATTTTTTTTTGTGCCAAAAATACCTTGGGTATCTGATATACTACCCAAGTTATTTAAAATTAATTTAAGTTCGATACCCCTGCCTGATTTTGAGATAATTGGTTTTGACAGACGGGAAGACGTACGGAGAACAAAGTGATTTTATAAGGGTGCCGTGTTGTCTTTTGAGGTACTGTAACAGTATGTACCTTGGATATAAATTGTAAAATAACATAATAACAAAGTTAATTATGAATAATAAGCTACATATATTGTTAATATTATATTAATCTTGACTTGTTGTTGATGTATTGGCGTCCCGAGTATCGCAACAGTCATCTCGTATAAATAGTGGTGGAAGGCAGTTGGAAGGCAGCGATCGAGTCTAACTATCAATTGACTACGTAGTAGTGTCAGCCCGTCTCATACGGGTGAGTGGTGCTATTTTGTGTCCTGGAACTCTTGTGTATGTAGTAGTGTCCGCCTATTCGAGTGCCGTGAGTTTATTAAACATATCGGCTGTCTTGCTGTAGTGAGTTCGATTCAACGACTTATATTGATTATCCATTATGACCATTCTAATACAATCTTAATATAATCAAGCGTAACAAGTACCTTCAGAAAGATCACACACAAACGTCTCGGAGAGTTCAATAAGACTGTTGCAGCCGCAGTCTGGTATAGGACTGATGATTTCACGGTGTGACTCATGATTTCAGGACTGATGATTTCAGAGACGATGGCATAATATAAAATTCTTAACACTCAACCTCTGAATCTCGAAAGGATTTTGTTTATTCATGATCACAACTATAAACGGTTCTAAACACTAGACACATCACGAGCCAAGGCATCATTTATTAAATAATATTTTTATAGGTGTTTGGCATATCAATTACAGTACAGAACCCTACCAGGTGGCGAATTGAGAATCTCCTTTTATCATCGGTTAAAATATAATAAAACTCATGAATATCATATTTAGTTTTCTAGATATTCGTAACCGTTGTTTGTTGGCGGATTATACAATTTTTTTTAAAAAAATGCACAATACGTTGATCTTAGATAGTATTTATAAAATGTTATTTTCTTCAGATATTCCAAGCGAATCCAATTTAAGTTCTAATCAATTATAAAACGTACTTGGGATCCTTTATTTTTTTAAGAGACACTCCAGTGCAAAATACGTGACTTGCAATAACCAATACTTCTTTAACCACTTAAATTTGCCACAAAGCGATCTATATAGAGTGTTTGTTGTATTTCAAAATCAATATTAGAAGTGCTACGAACTTTGGAATATTATACCTAAATACTTGCGAAATTGCTAGAATAAAGATAAAAGTTAATAAATTAAATCAGCTTCACGCTGCTTCACGCTTCAGCAGGGTAGGCAGAGGGAACCTAGGGTTAAGACACTGCGTTCCCCACTTTATGCCGAATTCTGGAGGCATTGCGTGTTGAGTGGCAGAACTCAACGCCGCGCTTAACCTCGACACCAGAGCGAAGAAATGGAAATATAAATTTAAGTAAATATTTCATCTCCTCGAGTGGGGACCGAACCCATAACCAGTCGGTTTTACAGACACACCTCGTGCCGCTGCGCCACGACTGGCCTCCGAAAATATTAATAAATAATAATTCATCCCTCGAGTGGGGCTCGAATCCACAACCGTCGCGTTACAGTCACACACTTGTGCCTCTGCAAACTATTATAAATACTCACGAAACTGATAGAAGTAAAGATTAACTATTAAATCAACAAAAGTATCTGAAAACTTATTAATTCCAAGCGCGTTTGTAATTGCGTAATAGTTAATTTGCTTGAACTTTATGCCTATTCAAAGCACACTCACTGAAGCATCAAATAACAAATTAATGAGAGCGATTGATGACTTTAGTCATGTCACGTCTGATATGATGATTAATGTGTTTAGTTCAATTATTTATTTATTTTTATTATTTATTTTTTTAGCATAGCATGGTAGGCAAAAAGAAGCTGGGAAACTAGTGTTAAGACACTCTGTTTCTATTAAGGTTTCCGTTCCCCAATTTTCGCCGAACTTTGCAGGCGTTGCGTGTTGAATGGCGGAACTCAACGCCAACCACGTTTTGCCTCGTTACCTGAGCAAGGAAATGAAAATAGTAAATATTTAATTTCTTCGAGTGGGAATCGAACTCACAACTTGCTGCTTTTACATTCGCACGCTGTGCCTCTGCTCCACTACTGGCGTTTAGTAATTTCAATTGCAATAAAATAAATAGGTACATTTACCTAGTATAGACCTAGAGGTCAAAGCTTATATTAGATTTATCTATATAATAAAACTTTCTGACGTAGTCGTACTCTCATACTCGTGTAGGTTCCTTAGGGTGTTCAAGAAAATACTAGGAGATATTTTAAACCTCCTTTGGGAACAAGGAAATACGGGTTTTAACATGTTAATCTACGCAATGAAAAATGTGGGGAAAAGTTTTTTTTTAATTTATTATTTTTTTTAATTTTATTTATTAACTAATAAGTTATATTAATTTTTATTTAGCTTTGTTGAATTTAGGCTTAGAATTGTTTTTCAACATCGTAGCTGTCATCTATCCGATGAGTTCATAAATTTTAATTAGACACGATTTATTAATGACCTATATATAATGTGATAGCTAATTTCACCACGTCGAGAGCGCCTTATTTTATAAAACAATGTATACAGTTTTATCAGCTTCACGCTGTATCGCGTACACAGCAGGGTAGGCAGAGGGAATCTAGTATTAAGTCACTCCGGTCTCCATTTCCGCCGAATTCTGGAGCGGCGAAACTCAACGCCGCGCTTTGCGTGACAACACCAGTGTGAAGAAATGAAAATATACATTTTAAATAAATATTTCATATTTTCAAGTGGGGATCGAACCTACAACCAGTCACAGTTACTTGTGCCCCTGCGCCACGACTTTTTTTATGTTATGGTTAAATTATTTTCCTTTAATTCCAACAAATTTCAGGTAAAATTTATGTACACGTACCGTTTTGCCCTTAAGGTAAACGGTGTTATCTAATAAGATGAGAAAATTGACTAGGGATAAACTTCTCTTAGCGCTCACCAAACAACTGCTTTACTTTATTGTAACTCATTCTAATTCGTTATTATAAAAATATACATTGCCAAGAATATCAATTTCGTAGAATTTATCTCTTGCGTATTTTGAAATGTTATTTTAAATGGTTTTTTTTTCGGCTTCACGCTGTATCCCTCACATAGCAGAGTAGGTAGAGGGAATCTAGTGTAAAGACACTCCGTTCTCCACTTTCCGCCAATTTCTGGAGGCATTGCGTGTTGAGTGGCGGAACTCAACGCCGCGCTTTCCCCTCGACACCAGAGCGAAGAAATGAAAATATAAATGTAAATAAATATTTCACCTCCTCGAATGGGGATCGAAACCACAACCAGTCAATTTACAGGCACACTTTGTGCCGCTGCGCCACGACTGGCCTCGTTATCATGGATTTCAAATGTTATTTGGTTTTATTGAGTAATTAAAATCCTATAATGTTTTAAAATGTGTAATAATCGTGAAAATCAAAGATCTTATTACACTTAAACTACCTTTTTCACAGTTTTATAATAACGTCTCACTAATAAATGAGAATTTTCTTACTTACTCCATCAATGATAAGTATTTCGTACAAAATTTTCACAATTTGAAACTTTAGATACTTTTGAACATTGAAGTAATTGTTTATGTTCTTCTCAATTTTCTCCATGATATTAATATATGCATATTGAAAACGCGACAGATTGTGAGTTCTATTCCTGAAATTAAATATTTAAAATTTTGCGCGTTGAGTTCCGCTAATTGAATGCAATGCCGCCAGAATTTTATGGAAAGTAGGCAACGGAGTGTCCTAACACTACTTTCCCTCTGCCTCTCTGTCTGTCTGAACTAAATAAGTAGATTGTTGATTGACAGCAATTTTTTTTAATGATCATGTTCTTTAATACTGAAATTATTATATATGTATTTGTTTTATTTTTTACGTCGTAGTGTATTTTTTTATATTATATTAAATGAATTGTAATTTTAGATTCACAGTAAATTTAATTTTTTTTACAATCTATAGGTACTTTTAACAGTAAAACAATTAGATGCCTGTAAAATAAATCGGTAAACGCGATTGCGAACGCTTGTGAATTCGATCTCACTCGGAAAAATAATTGTATTTCAGTTTTTTCACTGTTAAATCCTAAGCGTGGCGTGAGTTCCGCCATTCAACATACAAATAATAAAAAATTGTGAAGCTCAAAGCGTAAAGTAAATAAATTTACTAATTTATCTATTATTTTTTTATTATTAGACAGATATAAAGACTTTATAAAGCTAAGGCATTGAATTTTGTTGTTTTAAAATAATTTAAATTAGCTATTACTCAACTTTCAATCAAGAATATAGTACATTACTGTTAAATATATGAAAGTAGGAGTAAACTTTCAGAGAGCGAGAGAAGTTATTGGAAAAACTCTCTCTACTGAGATAGGATTTTTAAAAATAGAATGCTTCAAACTTTTAAAATAGCCTAAGGTCAGACTAGTATCAGTATCAATTTAGTTTGGAACGGACCTAACGACCGCTGCTTTTGCAGAGTGTATATGATTGTTATCAAGGACTAATAATTCACGCTGTATCCCTTATGTATTAGGGTAGACAGAGTGAGTCTAGTGTTAGGACACTCCGCTCTTCACTTTCCGCCGAATTCTGGAGTGCGTGTTAAGTGGAAGAACTCAACGCCGCGCTTTGTTTACTAGAGCGAAGAAATGAAAATATTAAATATTTAATTTTCGTGAGTGGGAATAGAACCCACACCTGACTTGACCTGTCGCGTTCACAGTCATAACCTGTGACCCTGCGCCACGACTGGCTTCTAATATAATATGGTCTGACAAGCTTTATAAAAAAATATGATTGTGTTCATCAAATGCAGCATCACATCCATCTATGATATCTTTAGAGTTTAGTTTTCAGTGCATATAAAAAAGAATCTTTGGATAGAATCTTTAAAATATCAAAGTTCGAAAGTTTGTGAGAGCTTTTCAACAATTTTGCTGCGGAACACTAAAAAATATGGCTCGTAAAATGAAGCTGGCAGCAATTTACTTCCAACTACATTTTACTGAGATCATAAAATCAAGCTAGCGGTTAATACTATAATTTTACGCACTTACAAAATATATTATTTCAAATTACCATATAATAATTATAAATTTAATTACATAAGTATATAAAAATATCTACAATTAGTATATATATAATAAAGATATTTTAAATGAATATTTAGTGAGTTCAATCTCTTTATAAAGTGAAATTTTCAACGTTCAGTTGTAATCGGTGCATAAATTAAAAGGCTTAAAATAGTCTTGGGGCGCTTTGCGAGGTGTTTGATGTTCGCAGCCCGTCTCGCTCTCACCCTCGCTAGGAGACACCCGTTAATCCCGACGAAAGCCTACTCCACTACGTGTTCACTAGACGATTGATCTCTAATTCACGATAAGTTTACTTCAGTGACAATTGCTTGTGTTTTAGAAAAAAAAATATGATTTTTTTCGTTTAAAAATATAAATTCTTCACAAATTATATGTATTGTCTATTTATCTATAATTAAATCTATCTAAATTTATTTTGCTCTACATTATTTAAATATCTGCAAAAATAATTGATAAAGTGAATATAATATAAGCTGTAGACGTCGAATTTGCTATTTTAAAATTGTCTATGTAATCGATCATTAATAAAGTGTACTGGATACTATTTTGGCAGCAAACAGTTGGTTTTTTTCAATGGTTTTGCAATGTGGGAGGGCGCTAGGGGGCGGCGGTATCGAGCGTGGGCGCGCCGCCCCGCGCCACTGAAGCCCTAGACCGTAGAGCCAGTCAGCCGCGAGGCACCGTGCGAACTCGCCGCTTTTCTGCACTTTCGTAAAAAACTTATTCTAAAAATCAAGTGCACATAACAATACAACTTTCATATATAAAAGCGTTCACGTGCAACGCACACAGCGGCGCTCTCCTTTTCTCTCTGTCTTTATTTTTTATAAAGTGTGAAAGGTATCGGAGAACCGAAAACAAATGAAATAAATAGTGATTTAAATTGAAATGATTTGTGACGATACAGTGGTTAGCGAGTAAATTGGGAGGTGGTGCCGATACGTCGACGTCATGCCAAGAGGTAGGTTGTGTTGGAAGAATTCAATAAGAATCTTGGCAAACTGAGTAAGATTCGAGACGTGTTAATATTGATGATCGGTTAGGCTTTTAAAATATATTATTAATATATTTTTTTTCTTATTTACTATATCGTAAATATATATTTTTTATTTTCTATGGCTCTGTAAATTTTATTGTTTAGGAATTTTCTTATTTAATTTAGATTTATCTCATTTTGGGTGTGGAAATTATCGTAGATGCGATACGATACGATACGATACGAGCTATGACAAAGTTATCATATTCCTTTATTTTATGAAAAGTATAATAATTTCATGTTACAATAAATAAATTTTTGAGGGGGCACTCAAAATTTAGTACCAAAGAAATTAAAAAATCTTTAATAT
The DNA here is from genome assembly GCA_013421005.1 of Heliconius erato x Heliconius himera. NCBI lineage: Eukaryota > Metazoa > Arthropoda > Insecta > Lepidoptera > Nymphalidae > Heliconius > Heliconius erato x Heliconius himera. Next base: position 53,016 of record JAATLQ010014606.1, on the reverse strand, counting down.
TAAAGAAGATTTAGTTTTTATATTCTAAATTTCGGTTGGAATTGATATTACTTGAGTATTAACTAAATTAAAACACGAAGGGTTTCTTTATCGCCACTAATTAACGTAATATGCGTACCTAGAAATATCATGTTTAAAACCTATATTTACACAGTGTTATTATTTTAATAAATATATGATTACTTATTTAGAAAACGTGTCAAAATTTGAACGTAGCGGGACTCGATCCCGCGCCCTACGTATTCTGAATAAGTATTTTTCTTTCCTAAGTGTGGAATAACACTTTAAAGATGTTAAAAAAAATAATGATTATAATGAAAATGTTTTCTATCGTCATAAAGGTCATAAAAAGATGATAGGGATGGTATAAGACATAGAGCATAAAAATACCTTATATTCAATAGAAAATATATTAAATAAATTGAGAAATATTGAACCAGAATAAAAATAAATTATTGGTTTGTGAATAATTTATTATAATCTTATTTTTGATGGCATTTACATAAACATGTCCTTGATAATAACGAATTTGGAGTTCGACATTCGGGATTCGCGGGCTGTCTGTCGTCTAGCGTATCCCCTGACGCAAAAGATCGAAATTACGTCACATTCTAAATGACAGTGTACAATTAGAATAAAAAAATCAAAAGGCCACGAGCGAGTCGGTCTTGTCTATAAAGGGTTCCGTAACCGTACCATCATATTATTATTGATATGGTGTTTGTAAGAGATTAAAAAAGTGGGAGGTTCTCAATTTGACTACTACATAAGCTACAATATTAATTTTGTTCAAATTTTCGTTTGAAGTTTTCATTTAATTCTTTAACTTTTTACCACTTTTAGAAGCGAATATGTCACAATATATTGGCATAAATAAAAATCTTTCTAAGAAAGCTAATTTACATCACTCAATTACATGAATAGAGTGCTAACTCGGATAAATTTATTTTTCAAAATTATACACCATAATTTTGTAGCGGTTCATAAAAAGTACTTAACTTCTAAATTTCAGTCATACAGTTTTACTCCGAGACTAGTCCGAGTAGAAATGACTGTGACGGACATGACGAAGTTATAAGGATTCCATTTTTTTTGCAATTTGGCTACTGAACCCTAAAAAGAAAATTACAAACGTGAAATATTATTGACACATACGATTTATATCACAAGGTACTTGTGTTTAACAACAAGACCTAGTTTACCTGGTTGTTTTTATTTGTTTATTTATTACATATGTATATTTTTAAATTTTATATAGCAATGAACCCGGATATTATATGATGATATTTAGGTTCATCATTTTTTATCATCAATTACAGTACAATCAGCTTCACGCTGTATCCCGCACACAGCAGGGTAGGCAGAGGGAACCTAGTGTTAAGACACTTCGTTCCCCATTCTCTGCCGAATTCTGGAGGCATTGCGTGTTGAGTGGCAGAACTCAACGCCGCGCTTAGCCTCGACACCAGAGCGAAGAAATGGAAATATAAATTTAAGTAAATATTTCATCTCCTCGAGTTGGGATCGAAACCACAACCAGTCGATTTACAGTCACACATTGTGCTCCTCCGCCACGAATGGCGTAAATAATTATAACAAATTTTGAATAACATTCCAAGTCATCCTAAATGGGTCAAGCCAGGGGGTGCTAATGCATAATCATATCGTTATGACAGAATACCTTATTTCTGATAAGGGCAATTGAGCATACAAATCAGGGACAATTTCCATTAAGTTAAAATGAAATGGAGCTTTCGTTGCTTCTACACCGGTACACCTCGTATCGTGGTCTCGTTATAGCTGATAAATGGGTAACAAAAAATAAATTGGACAACGTCGTGGTGCAGTGGCACAAGCGTGTGACTGTAGCAGTGACGGTTATGGATTCGATTCCCACTCGAGATGTGAATATTTAATATTTTTATTTCTTCCCTCTGGTAACAAGGAAAAGGACTGCGTTGAGTTCCGACAGCCAACGCGCAATGCCTTGAAAATTCGGCGAAAAGTGGAGAACAGAGTTTCTTAACACTAGGTTCCCTAAAAAAAAATGACATTAAAATATCATAATATGCTATAAAAAAAAATCTATAGAATATTTAAGACTTAATAAAATTAAAAACATATATAAAACTTGATTAAAAAAATCTATATTGAATATATACCAGCAAAAATGTTACCGTTTTAAAGCATTTAAGCTATTTAAACATTTTTTAACATGTTAAAAGATTTTAAAGGTTAACGGTAATTGGACGGTAGAAAAAACAGTTTTAATCTCAAGTTAGCTGCAACCTTACTCGAGCTTAATTTCCTAAAACGCTTACGTATTCCGGAAAAAGGCCCTCTCTTGGGTACAAATCGTTACCGTTCTCGTTCGAGTATTCTATCATGGAAGATAATATTAAAATATATAAAGAAACAGCTGAATAACAGGTGCTGTTGTATTTATAAGATTATAAATATTTTTTTGTTTTTTTTTTCGTCTTTTTGTATATTGTATAATCTCAAAATAATTAATGATGCTGTCCTAGCAGAGTTTAAAATTAGCTAGGTTAGACCACGTTGTGGGTTTTTTTTAATTTGTACATAGTGCAGAGTGAAGTGATTTGTCGCTGGATTTTCTCTTTTACCCAATTGTCATGGAAAATGCAAGGAAATTTAAAAATACAATGTTATCTATATATAATAAAACTTATAATAAAATCGTAACGGGTCGGTATTTGTTCATGGATGATATATAAGAAAACGCAATAGAACTAAAACATAGAATAATTTAACATTTTTGTCTGTTTGTAAGTTTGTTCATGCTAATCTCAGAAACAGTTTAACCGATTTAATTAGTTTTTACTATTTTATTTCGACAAGCGTCCCTTACTTAATATTTTAGTTAGTTTAAAATGTTAAAGAATGTTTTCTTTTCGTCGGCAGTATAATAAAAAAAATTGTAAGAATGATATAATGGTATAGAATATTTTTTTTATATATATAGGCAAAAACTTAGATTTACGTGGCTACTGTAAACATACATATGTACATATGTAGCATAATCAATATATCCACAATTTTTAAAAGTAGAGTACTGAGTCGTAGAAAACTGAAGAGTCTACTATAATTAATAAGCCAGTCACCAGTCAGGCCAGTCGTGGCGTAGGGGCACAAAGGTTGATTGTAAAATCGACTGGATGTGCGATCTCCACTGGAGGAGATGAAATATTTATTTAAATTTATATTTTCATAATGCTCTGGTGTCAAGGCAAAGTGCTGCGTTGAGTTCCGTCACTTACCCGCAATGCCTCCAGAATTCAGGGGAAAGTGGAGAACGGGAGTGTCTTAACACTAGGTTCCCCTTGCCTCCAATGCTATGTGCGAGATACAGCGTGAAGCTAATAAAAAAAAAATATAAGCATTTCACCACGAGGTCATAAATGATGAAGTCACAAATCGTGAAATTAGCAACATCTGATATAACACAATATTTCAATCTGTGAGATTAAGTTTTGAATTATATTTAACTTAAGCACATCTAGTTTTATTTATCTTGATGTTTTGCGCGTTTCTATCTTTCTATAAAATTTATTTCAATTCAAGACTTTAAGATGAATCTTTAAATCTTTTCTATCTTCAAGACTTCAAGTTGAATCAATACTTCAGTATATTTTAGTGAGTTGTACACTCACTAAAGAAATTGCATTAATAAGAACATTCTAGAGCTAAATCACGTGTACTAATTTTATCGATATCACAGGCGAGAAAAGTTATAATTATGTTTTCTAATTTAATATTAAAATAAAATATTTTTTGCTGTCGTTACTTAGTGATATGAAGTGATTATTTTAGAACTAAATCAATTAAATACAATTTGTTTTTTACCGGATATTTCGCGTAACATCTAGTTTAATAGTGCATTTGAACTCCTACTAATTTAACACATTACTGATTATTAATTTACTTTAGTAACAACTATGCTACAGTTATTAAGCGACATGTTTTCTTAAAGTAGAGGTCGTCGTGGACCAGGGGCACAAGTGTGTGTCTGTAACGCGACGGTTGTGGGTTCGATCCCCATTCAATGAAATGAAATATTTATTTATATTTCCATTTCTTCGCTCTGGTGTCAAGGCAAAGTGCTGCGTTGAGCTCCGCCACTTACCCGCAATGCCTCCAAAATTCGGCAGAAAGAGGGGAACGGAGTGTCTTATCACCAGGTTCCCTCTGCCTACCTTGTTATGTGCGGGATATAGCGTGAAGCTAATTTAATTTTTTTTTAAATCAATTAAATACAATTTGTTTTTCTATCGGATATTTCGCGTAACATCTAGTATAATACTACATTTGAACTTATATCAAACATATGTTTATATGACAGTTATTGATTTTTAATTTACTTTAGTAACATCTACGCTACAGTTATTTAGCGACATAATTTCTTTAAAAAATATTAGTGGTACCCTACGTTAGATATAGTAAATGATATTGGTTGGTTTGTCAGTGAATGTGAGGCCAGTCGTGGCGCAGCGGCACAAAGTGTGACTGTAAAATCCACTAGTTGTGGGTTCGATCCCCACTCGAGGAGATGAAATATTTACTTAAATTTATATTTTCATGTCTTCGCTCTGGTGTCGAGGATAAGCGCGGCGTTGAGTTCTGCCACTCAACACGCAATGCCTCCAGAATTCGGCAGAAAGTGGGGAAAGGAGTGTCTTAACTAGGTTCCCTCTGCCTACCCTGCTGTGTGCGGGATACAGCGTGAAGCTGATGTCAGTGAATGTAAACTATATACCTACATTAAAAACTGTGCCAGCTTTATGTCTGACATTTACTATTAATGGGCAAGTAATGGCGGACACATTAATCGCGTGATGTTGAAGAATGATAAATTGTTAAAGTTCTATCGCCTGGAAATGCAACTGCCTTTTAAATGAAAGATTTAATATTTATAGTTTTTTTTTAATAATATACTGTTTCGTTTTTATCGTTTTTAGTCTATAAGTCACATTTAATTGCTTGTCAAATAAATAAAAAAATACAATCCAACTAATATTATAAATGTGATTTGTGAGTTTGGATGTTTGTTCCACTTTCAACCATAAACTACTGAACTGATTCTGATGAAATTTTACAGTAATATAGCTTATACATTATAATATACATGAGCTACAGTTATTGCATGCATTTTGTATAGTTTGACTATAATTTAACCAAAAAACTTATGTTTTTAATAACATAAGCGGGCGAAGCCGTGTTTGGGTCGCAAATAGTATATATATACATATAATTTGAACAGACAGCAAACTGTGAAGTAACTATATAACCTTATATCTGCGGCTTCGTCTCCGTGTACAATGGAAATAACTGAGAGTTGCTTGTGACACATTCTAAGTTCCCGGGGTAAATCTGACCGCAGGTCCAATGGGCTACATTAAAATGGTTCATGTAATTATTATAGCCCGTTATAGTGTTCCTCGATAAATATACTATTCAACACAAAAGTTTTTTATTTGATAGTATTATAGAAACTAGTATTTGATTTGATAAGTGCCTTTAATTAAAAAAAAAAACTCATTATGTTTAATCTATTTTAAACATTTTTAGTGTTAATCCACACTTAGGAAAGAAAATACTTATTAAGAAAACGTATAAAAATTTGAACGTAGCGCCTGGTCGGTTTCCAGGAGGCGCGGGTTTAAATCCCGCTACGTTCAAAATTTTATACGTTTTCTAAATAAGTATGTTTAATCTACTTCTATAAGAGCAGGAGATTAGGTATGAGTAGTCACAAACTTATAAAAAATTCAATAAAATGTTCTAGATAATAAATAGATTGTAATATTAGTTACACTTCAGGGTAAAAGGTAACAAATGAGATTTAACCTGATCATTCCCACTAGGGATTGGACTTGACCCGAGTTCTCTTTTAATATAAACTGGCCACAAACTTTCATTACAGCTAAGCCTATAAAGGAAAGAATAGGTATTTCTCGGATAAAAAAATGTTACAGAACAATCTAAATGGATAACATAGTTAATACAATAAATAAATGTTATTTTTAGCTTAGCTTCATATAAGAAATATACTAAGAATATTTAAAAATAATAGTTTCAAGTTGTATCACCCACACGGCAGGGTAGGCAGAGGGAATCTAGTGTTGAAACACTCCGTTCACCATTTTCCGCCAAATTCCGGAGGCATTCTGTGTTTTGTAGTGTGTTGTGTTAAGTAGCGGAACTCAACAACTCGACATCAGTGCGAAGAAATGAAAAAATAAATTGAATTATATATTTTATTTCGTCGACTAGGAAACTCTCAACCAGTCGCGTTCACTGTCACACACTTGGACCCCTGCGCCACTTGCCTCGTAAACATTTGAACTCCATATTAAACAATTTATTAACATTTATCAAAATAAATAGTATCATATTAAAACTATTTGTGGCGATATTTCCATTTCTTCGCTCTGGTGTCGAGGTAAAGCGTGGCGTTGAGTTCTGCCACTCAACAATGCCTCCAGAATTCGGCAGAAAGTGGGGAATGGAGTGTCTTAACACTCAGCGTGAAGCTGAAAAAAAAATTAAAATTAATTGATTTTTAAGGTACCGTAGAACATGAAATTTTACACTTGTAAGCAAAAAAATAGCAGCTTTCCTTTCTAAATCCAGATTTAGATACGTTCATGATATCGAAATTTTATTGGAAATCAGAATCGTGTAAAGTGGAGTAGAAAAGTGTGGTGCGACCTCTAATGTATTATTAAGACAAGTCAAACCTACACAGAAATAAATTTTAGCTTTGAGGCCAGTCGTGGTGCGGGGGCACAAAGTGTGACTGTAAAATCGATTGGTTGTGAGTTCGATCCCTACTCGAGGAAATAAAATACTTATTTATATTTATATTTTCATTTCTTCGCTCTGGTGTCGAGGCGTTGACCTCCGCCACTCAACACGTCATGCCTCTAGAAGTGAACGGAAAGAAAGCCTCTGCCTACCCTGCTGAGTGCGGGATACAGCGTGAAGCTTTGGATTCAAAGTACGGGTGTCAGGCCCATCAGGTTACATGGTAAGAAGCTGACATCGGTTCTTGGATCTTGGAAGTTTAAGTGAACCCTCGAAATGATTCTAATAGTACCGCCTTCAAAGAAGAAAATGATTCAATGGAAAGTCATAAAGTATACAAATTGATAAATGAACATTACTGAATACTATGCTTTTAAATTACTTTTATTTAATATATCCTACGCGGTGTGTATCATTCCTGTAGACTTGAGTCTCGAGACTAGATTGTAGGTAAAGATCTGTCTCCAGCCACTATAAGTAATGAGTTTTGTAACTTTATAACAAGATCTCACTTTTTTACTTGACAACAGCAAGACTATTATTAATGGAATATATATACTATACTGTACTATACTATACTAGCTACACCCTTTATTCCTAGCGGGGTAGTCAGAGAGAACGGAGCGCTAAACGGTACGGTCTCTCCATATTTCTTTCGCCTCGTCCACTGTCATCAACCTCTTCATACATGCCCTTCAAGGGGTCCTCATGCTTTTTACGTGACCTTCCTCCAGTATCTTTAATACTGTGTTTTTGATGGTCAACTGAGGTCTCTCCTTACCGCTATTACCACTCACTTTTCCAATATATGGAATATGTATATGTATGAAAGAAAATGTCTTTCGCTCCTTATTTTTTTATGGTTATAAATTTTGAAAAAAAATATTGATCAGTTATGTATAAAATATTTTAAACGACGGATTAAATAATAATAAAAATGGAAACCGCGAAAAGAAGTTTTAATTTTTCAATTTATGAAAAATTAAAACTCTTTTTCGTCGTGGCGCATAAGCACAAGCATGTGACTGTAAAGACGAAAGGTAGTGGGTTCGATTCCTACGATCGATTTTCAATTCTTCAATTCTTTGATAAATTATAATTCTAAATATAATAATATAATTCTTGATGAAAACTATATAAACGTCAAAACGTTCAAATGTTTATTGAATACCTTATTATATTCACAAAAGAATAATTTCAGTTTGATAATACAAGACAGATGGGTATTTGTGAGGAAACATATATACGAATATATATGTAGATATATAAGTGACATAACTTGAACTTCGATTCAGCCGAGGGGAACATATTAATAGCAAAAGGTCACTTCACCGATGCTATTAAAGTTATTTGTAGCTCAATGAAGCAAAATGTCAAGTGTACGTGTATACAAAATGAGATGATGGAAAGGGATATCTAAAAGTGAAATTATAGGTATCGAAAATGTTGTTTTTAGAAAGTATTGATCAGCTTCGCGCTGTATCCCGCACACAGCAGAGTAGGCAGAGGGAATCTAGTGTTAAGACACTCCGTTCCCCATTTTCTGCCGGATTCTAGAGGTATTGCGTGTTGAGTGGCAGAACTGAACGCCGCGCTTTGTTTCGACACCAGAGCAAAGAAATGGAAACATAAATTTAAGTAAATATTTCTTTCATTCTCCTCGAGTGGGGATCGAACCCACAACCAGTTGGTTTTACAATCACTCTTTGTGCCGCTACGCCACGACAGGCCGCAAGAAAGTATTTTTTTAGAAAGTATTGTTTTAATGATTAATTAATGGATAGTTTAATATCATCATAATAAAATATTACGTACTTATGGCATTAAGAGTCGGTACCTTTTAGGTATATATATTGATAATTGCTTTCACTGTAAGAGGCAAAGAATAAGAAAAACGAAAGTTTTAAATGAAAAAACGTAAAAAAATGCTACATTTGGACATGTGCTGGGTATATCTAAATACTCATATATTCTTAGATAATATTTCTTCATGAGTTTCTTTTACATCTCCGTATATATTACACTAAAATATTGGTGTACAGCGGTCTTAAGAAGTGAATAAAATCGTACACGGAACGTGTTGCGCCGCTGACGACCCCCCGGGGCGCGCAATACCCGCCTCGGAATCATGGATGCATGAATAAGTAAACTGTAGGTTGCTCTGCTGACGCGCCAAACTTATCTCTTATATAGGGTTGTGTATTTTTTCCTTTTTTTTCTTTATAAGTATCCCCCCGATTTATCGGGAAGAAGGAATTTGGATCGTGTTTGGGCACAAAAAAAGTGAATCTGTTTAAGTAGTATGTGTGTACTTTTATATAAATACGTATAATTTATGTTGTATTGTAATGTTTTTTAATATGTATTAAGTTTATAATTATAAATTTAACACTACAAATTTAACGAAATCGTAAATAATTACTCTGCTCTCTCAACATACATACGCTCTGCTAACAACATAAATAAGTTGTAACAAGCGTATAAAAATTTCGACGTAGCTGGATGAGAACGTATGGTTTAGTGGTCAGAGCGCCTGGTCGGTTTCCAGGAGGCGCGGGTTCAAGTCCCACCACGTTCAAATTTTTATACGTTTTCTAAATAAGTATTATTTCTTTCCTAAGTGTGGATTAACACTTTAAAAATAGTTAAAAACGTAAATATAAAAGTCATGAAAATTCATTTTCAAATTGACAACCCTATTGTTCTTTGACATAATGTTATATATGTGGATTTACATAACTCAGCAATTGTTTTGCCTCAATATTCTCTACATCCTGTATATCTGATGAATTTGAATATTGCATACGGCTGTTGTTGTAAATTCGACAGCACACTAAATAATGTAAAGCTGAACTTACAAACACATTCTAAAAGGTAATTACAATGATATAAAAAGTAACAGCAATATAAATAATATTAATTTAATTTTTTATTAAATTTACTTTTTTAAGTACATAAGAGGAAAAAACGTCTGTCCGTGTACAACTGAAAACATTTTCATCGAAAGAATTTTTGATTAGAGATCATCCTATTAAAAAATGTAATTAAATTTATCGGGGAGTTTCTATACAGGCATCAAAACAATTTTTTTCGGACCAAATTTGCGGATTTTTCTCAATACTGGCATCCCATTGAGTAAGAACAGAAGTCAAAATCGTCCAATGTCGACTTGGGCCAAACAAACTCGTTTCCTTTTTGAAGCTGATTTAAAATTGTATTTTTTTATTTATTATTTGTTTTATATTTTTTGCAGACGTTTTTTTTCCTGTGACGTTTACTGAGTGACAAATGACAATTTATTTGTATATGTTTGCAAGTCCAGTTTAAGAGTTGAAGGTCCATAATACTGAAAAGAATCACACAAGATGTTTTAAATTATTTTGTGAATCAAGTAAAAGGAAAATAAATAAAATTTATTAAGGCTAAACCTTTTTGATTCATGACCTTTTGCTTTCGATTACCCATTTGTTTCTGCCAAGGAGTAAAAATCCAATCAGCATGGTTTCAGTGGAGTCACGCCCTCGTCTCACTGATTAATGAGAACGGTGTCACGGTGTCACGGTGTAACAATATTAACGTAATTTTGTAAACTTAGGCCTGAACTGTTTTTGAATTTAGGATAATTTAAAAGCAAAAATAAATGTTTCATCATTTATTTAATTATAATTTATAATATAATTCAAATAATGACTTACGTATATAAATATATACAGTAGTCATTATTTAAACCATTTGAGAATTTATTTGATTTTGCTCGCAAAATATGTGTATTAGAAAAATATAAGAAATAAAATATGTATTTATATCTATCTAACTAAGCGGTAGGACAAGCGCGGTTTTTCCTGCGTAAATCGTAATCTAGCGGAAATTCCGAGTATAAAAAGCCTATATGTAGCGCCAAAACGTCCTGGATCTTTCAGTGTTAGTAGATAAAAAGCTAGCTTTCCCAGAGGTCAGCTTGGACAAACAGAAAGACAGACAGACAATATTTTTAAATTATTCGATTTTGTTTTGGTATCATGTACCTATATAGCTAGAATAAGCACTGTTGCTTTAATATCACAGACAAATACTTCAATTTAATTTGAATATATAGGTTTCATAATTTCTTTTTATAAAATCTCTATGAAAATAATTTTGTTCTTTTTACGTTACAAAAGTATACCTTAACCAAATACATTGTGTTATAAATTAAAAAAATTAAATCAGCACTCCGTTCCTCATTTTCCGCCAAGTTCTGGAAGCATTGCATGTTGAGTTGCGGAACTCAACGCAGTGAAAAAATAAATGTAAATAAATATTTCTTTTCCTCGAGTGGGGATCGAACCCACAACCAGTCGATTTTACAGTTACACTTTGTGCTTCTGCGCCATGACTGGGTAGGTACATTGTGTTATAATATTTTAAAACAATCAAAATTGAAACAAAACGGTTATAAGGAAACTCATCTAAATACCGCAATTAACAATGAAGGGTGAGAACCCAATAAATCTCCTCTTGAACAATTTCAAATCCAGTACTTGAGTTGACGCCGATAACTACTTACAGAGGTGTAAAATCAATAGAGCAACCCGGGTCAATGTATGTACGTAAATTAACTTTGGCTAGTATTAAAGAATGTTTTTACTTTGTATATTTAAAATATTATATATAGAAAATGAGGCCAGTCATGGCGCAGTGCCACAAAGTGTGACTGCAAACGCGACTGGTTGTGGATTCGATTCCCATTCGAGGATGTGAAATATTTATTTACGTTTATATTTTCATGTCTTTGCTCTGGTGGCGAGGTAAACCGTGGCGTTGATTTCCGCCACTTATCACGCAATGCCTACAGAATTCGGCGGAAAGTGGAGAACGGAGTGTAACAATTCCTGGTTCCCTCTGACTACCCTGCTGTGTTGCGAGATGTATCCGCTGTAGCGTGAAGCTGATTTATATGTAGAAAACAGTAGTCGACATAAAACCATTGTTGCACAAGCGTGTAAGCGGGTAATAAGGCAAACTGCGGCGTTGAATTCCGCCGATTATTATAAGATAAATATTGGCCTTAAAGTAATAATGTATGTAATAATAAACTAAACGTTATATTTTAATTTTATAATAATCTAAAAACTATTTTTTAACCTTATAATGAACCGACTGGAGAAGATTCATAATCTATCGATTTATCCCCATTATACAAGCTCTAGTTTGGCACGTAAAAGATTCACACCACATTAAGTTCTGAATTCTGACGTAGTTCTTGGCCCTTAGCCACGGCTGTCTAAGGATTTAAAATTATTTTAAAACTAAGTATAATAACCTACTTTTATCTTATATTGATAAAATTTACAGCTAACCTTTTCTTCATATTTAAGACTGTCTGTCTTATTAATAGTAAAAAGAAAAAAATCTTCGCCAAGCTTTTAATGTGAAGAGGTTGTATAGTTATTACTATTGTCCGTACTGCCCACATAGCCTTGCGTCATATATGAGTAGACCTACATACGAAGACTTATTTGCGATTGTCATTATAGTTTTTTTACATGAAAAATAGAATTTTTTTGCGTAAATAATCCAAAATTATGAAGAGAATTTAAAATTAAGAAATATCCACAATATTCTGAGTTGTCAAAAAGTATATAGGTAATACGTATGTACTAAGCAATAATAATATTTAAAAACTTTTAAGTTCTCAAAACAAATAAATAAAAAATAGTTTCTTTTGTGCTTGTACGATAATGTATTAAAAAAAAACGACAGCCTTATTAAGTAATTCATTTCTTATATTATTGAGACCAGTCGTGGCGCATTATGGGTTGGATCCCAACTCGAGGAAATGAAATATTTAATATTTTAATTTCTTCGCTCTGGTGTCGAGGCAAAGCGCGGCGTAGAGTTCCGCTACTCAACACTTGCAATGCCTCCAGAATTCGGCGAAAAATGGAAAAACAAAGTATCTTAACACTAAGTTCACTCTGCCATCCTGCTGTGTGCGGGATACGGCGTGAAGCTAAAAAAAAACTTTTAATATCGATATATAAAACGAACAATTATTGATTATACAGTTATAAAATACAATATTGCCATTCAAAATGAACATCCAATATACAACGTAGACCACATTGTACGTGGGTGTTCATTCAGGTCATCAGCAACAGAACGCCGCAACGCTGGCTCTCCGCCAAATCTACTTGATCACAAGCTGTGTCTAACTGCTACTACTTCTGTGTTTTCATACAACAATTATCGTCTTAAGGTTTTTTAGTTGAAATATACTTTGTAGGAAAAGTAGTATGTTAGTATTTTTTTTTAATATTGTACTATTATCGCTTAAGAATGTTTATTATTGTATATAGAGGTTATATTTTCTTCGTGTCACAGGTTCATAAGTGAGTGATTGTAAAAGCGACTGGTTGTGGGTTCGATCCCCACTCTAGGAAATGATATATTTAATATTTTCCATTTTCATTATTATATCAGCGTGAAGCTGATATAATAAGCGAGTGTGAATTTTAATGCATAAAAAATTGTAAATAATATATAGAATGCATTATATTTTGCTTTCATTCTATATTATCTTTCATGTCTCTGAGTTCTGGGATCCAAAGTCACATTTGTATATCCACATATAGTATACATATGTATATATGATGGCAGGTAAAGCATATATTTATTTATTTATTTAGAATAATATAATATAAATGTAATATTTATATGAAAAATATGAAAAGAATCCGATATTTTAACACGTGTGCAATTTTTCAAGCAAATCGGACTACAAGAAGTGGGTCAAAATGAATATTTAAAAATACGATATACGAGTATACCATCTGTAGTAAGAGTCTAATAACTAAAAGGAATTGACGAGAAATCTTTAAGCACTTTGCGTTATGTTTAAAATTTTATTATTTCATTTTTGGTGTTCTGTAGTTCAAGAGGAAAAAAATTTAACTCTTATAGGATATTTACCCTTATAGGTCCTTGCAATATAAATAAATGAAAAAATTCAAAAAGTGACAATTTATAGATAAAATTGCACATGTGTTAAAATCTCAAATTATTTTCATATAAATATTTGCACCATATGTAACGTACATATGGTGCAAATATTTATATGAAAATAATTTGACCATCTTTGAATGTTTTACACGAAATTATAAGTATTGTATTATTTTTTTTTATCAGCTTCACGCTGTATCCCGCACACAGCAGGATAGGCAGAGGGAACCTACTGTTAAGACACTCTGTTCCCCACTTTCTGCCGAATTCTGGAGGCATTGCGTGTTAAGTGGCAGAACTCAACGCCTCGCTTAGCCTCAACACCAGAGCAAAGATTTGGAAATATACATTTAAATAAATATTTCATCTCCTCGAGTGGGGATCGAACCCACAACCAGTCGATTTTACAGTCACATTTCGTGCTGCTGCGCCACGACTGGCCTCAAAATAAATATTGTAATAAACCTGAAATGTTATTTGAAGGCTAAATTGATCAATTACTATGTCAACAGTAGGGTAGAAAATTTATAAGAATTAGATGTGCGTGGTACCCAATAATTTTGAACCATCTAAAACAATAAACGAGTAATTTAATACTGGCGCGATGTTTGACTTACCACTAATATTGTATTTATATTAATGGTAGTTTATAGTATCTACTAATACTAATTTTGTCCGTCTGTCTGTGATTTGAATAAAATTTGGTACAGATACAAAGTTGATTTTAGAATAATCAGCTTCACGCTGTATCCCGCACACAGCAGGGTAGGCAGAGGGAACGAGAAGACGCTCCGTTCCCCACTTTATGCCGAATTCTGGAGACATTGCGTGTGGCATTGGATAGCTTAGGGATATATATCGAATTAGAAAATCATTGAAGCTTTTGAAATAGAAAATGAAAGTTTGTATGGTAAGCCAGCGTTTCCAGCGTTAACTGGTAAAGAGTTTTGAGATGTATAAAAACGAATTTACTCCAGAAACATCTTAAAAGTGTGTATATCCACGATATATCAAAATATTTTTCTCTAGTAATTCTTCAACCAATTAAATCTTTACCAGGAACCTCGCAAAATTTAAAGAGGTATATAAGTGATAGTTTTAGCTATTCGAAAAGTTACAAAATTGCTTTTCCCTTCAATGTGTATAGAACAATTGAAGTCTGTTGAAAATGCTGTTTGCTTTTCTAAAGTAAGAATTTATTAGTACTACCTGGAATATAACATTAAGGAGTACTTGTTTAATGAAGACGAATGTTAGAGTACAGAGGCTTATAAATGATATTTGTGAAAATAAATGAATTTACTGAGGCTAGTCGTGGCGCAGCGGCAGGAAGTGTGACTGTGAAACTGACTGGTTCGACCCCCACTCGAGGAGATGAAATATTATCTTAAATTTATATTTCCATTTCTTCGCTCTGGTGTCGAGGCTAAGCGCAGTATTGAGTTCTGCCACTCAACACGCAATACCTCCAGAATTCGGCAGAAAGGTAGGTTCTCTCTGCCTACCCTGCTGTGCGGGGGATACAGCGTGAAGCTGATTTAATTTATAAATGAATTTATTACAAATAAAGAAGGAACATAATCTTTAAAGAAAGTTTTCATTAAATAATTTATTTACGTATACTTGTTCGCGTGTAAAGTCGGTAAACTAACCTTTTTAATTTTTATTTTAGTTAACCTGCACAATTAACTTGATTACGTTTTTATTATATTTGAACGAACGAACGTTCATTAAGTTATATATATATAAAAAAACTACTAATCAATATTTATTCTAGAAATGAAATTAATACAAATTTTCCACTTCGTTAGTCATTTTCCACCGAATTCTAGTAGCCATGGATGTTGAGTGGCGGAACTCAACGCCGCCTTTTGCCTTGATACCAGAGTAAAGAAATAAAAATATTCAATATTTTATTTTCTCGAGTGGGAGTCGAATCCACAACCTGTCGCGTTTACAGTCGATGATTGTGCTCCTGTGCATGTTTTCAGCATGTGCAAGAGCATACATTGTTACTAGTAAATTTATTTTTTACATTCAACTTCTATGTAAAAATAGCAGTCGAATTTGCTCAATGTCAAATATTAGAGTACAGACGCTTTACCTCCTTACTTTAGGTATTTATATAATACAAAAAAAATGTTTTATGTAATTTAATTACCGCATCCAATCTCTATATACTTATAGATATTAAAAAACAGGGATAAAAGGATGTTCCCTTGCGTCCCTTGTTAGTTCTAACATCGATATCTCATCATCACGAGTGTAATTGGGCGATATATTTAGAAGTTTCGCATAAAATAAGGCTGCCATGTAATCGGCATTGACCTGATGTCAGGAAAGAAGTGGGTTAGGGGAGCGTCGATGAGCCTTACAACGCTAGCCTGTGGCAATTTGTAAAAGTAAATGATTTAAAATGATATTCTTACGTTATTTAATATAACATTAAAAAAATATATTAAATTAAATTAGCTTCACGCTGTATCCCGCATACAACAGGGTAGGCTGAGGGAATCTAGTATTAAGACACTCCGTTCCCCACTTTCTGCCGAATTTTGGAGGCATTGCGTGTTGAGTGGCAGAATTCAACCTCGCGCTTGTCCTCGACACCAGAATGAAGAAATGGAAATATAAGTTTACTAAAGGAACCTACAACCAGTCGGTTTTACAGTTACACTTTGTGCCCCTGCGCCACGACTGGCCTCGAATAATTATATCGGCCACTCAACTCAAAATGCCTCTAGAATTCAACGGAAAATGGAGAACGGAGTGTTTTAACATTGGGTTCCCTCTACCTATCCGGGCTATGTGGGGGAAACAGCTCCTTAAAACAAACAACACACACAAGCTGATTAAAAAAGTTAAATTTCAAAATATTTAAAGAAAAGAAATGCTATAGATATAACATATATTGTATCACAATGTTTATTGGTTATTGAGGTCACAAGTTTGGGCGCCATGGCATCTTCCTATAAAAATCTATCTGGCTGTCTTGCCTAACCGCCAAATGGGTTTGAACACGCAACTTACTAGGCTTGTTTATTTTTTTTACTGTAACAGTAGATTTTGCCGTGTCACGGGGCGTTCACCGGAAGTCACACTTTGTTAAAGTACCCGTTGCCTTATCAACTTGTTATAAACTTAAATTTCGGAAGCTATAAATATACTTAAGTTATTTTGTTCTATGATTTTTTAAAATGAACTAATCTAATCTGATTATTCTTTAATTTTAGAAATGAAAATTTTTTGTACATTTGTTTATACCTAATATATTAATGACTCTTTAAAAATAGTACATACTATGTAAAAGCGTATTCTATAAAAATCTTACTTAAATTTTTATAGTTTTTTTTAACTCAACTTAAATTTAACTTCACGCTTTATCCCTAGCGGGGTAGTCAGAGGGAACGGAGCGCCAAACGCTACTGTTTAAAAAACTGATATATTTATTTAAAAAAAAATACTACACTAATAGACAATTAGTATTTTTTTATTTAAAAATAAGTATATCAGTTTTATAAATATAGTATTTATCTTTATTAAGATTATATAAGCTATTGTGTGATTAAAAGAAATTCATAGAACAAGCATATGTCATTTTTAATTATATTATTTCTTTTTCTAGGCCAAATGTCTTTCTTTATATTCTTTTAAGAAAAGTCGTTCAATATAAGTATTTATCTATAAATGAATTACATGTCCTATAGATGGTTTAAATTGAGAATGAAGCATCTACGGCAGGAAACCGGATATATGTAAGAGTAGAGAGCGGAAATCCGGGAGGATTATCCTACACGTTCTTTTGTTATTTTTAACCTTAATACTCTTGTTATATTACATAAGTCTCCTTTCACGTTTCATAATGAATACGTTAATAAATCTCCGATGCAATTTGGAAAATGTTTATTTTATTATTTGTATGAAATATATTTAGTTCGTTCTGTGCACTTTTTACAATATAATATAATATTTAGTGATATTCATTAACAATTTAAATATTTAAAAAAAACTGCTTCGTAAAATTCTTCCTAATAAAGAAAGATATAGAAGATAAAGATATAGTGTCGACACCAGAGCGAAGAAATGAAAATATTAAATATGTCATTTCTTCGAGTGAGTATCGAACCCACAGCCAGTCGCATTTACAGTCACACTTTGTGCTCTTGCGCCACTACTGGCCTCGAATAATTATAGCTATTTCAATATGGCTATATTTGAGTGTTCGAGTGGGTCTAGTGTTATTGCCGTGGCATTAAAGTGTCATAGGCATGCCTCAGAAAAGTGACAGCAAAAAAAATTAGGGCACTTTTTCATTTATTCTTTTAGAAATATCAGTTTTTAAAGGACATGACAGCTGTCAGCAACTAGAGAGTCGACAATTCAATTTAAAATTGAACATTGAATAAAACAAAAACGTCATACAGCCACGATTTTATGTATTTTTCCTTTATACAGTTCATTTGCTTGACTGTATTCTGTTTATCAATATTAAATGAACCGAAAACTTCAAACACAGGTTATCTTCTATACGCTATTTTAGAATATGTTAAAGTTAAAAATAAATTCAGACCAGTTGTGGCGCAGCGGTACGAAGTGTGACTGTAAAACCGACTGGTTGTGGGTTCGATCCCCACTTGAGGAGATGAAATATTTACTTAAATTTATATTTCCATAACTTCGCTCTGGTGTCGAGGCTAAGCGCGGCGTTGAGTTCTGCACTCAATACTCAGTGCCTCCAGAATTCGGAAATTAGGAAATTGACTGTCTAATACTAGATTCCATTTGCCTACCCTGCTGTGTATTCCGCGTGAAGCCGTTTTTTTTATTAATTCGGCAGAAAATGGGAACGAGTGTCTTAACACTAGATTCCCTCTGCCTACCCTGCTGTGTGCGGGATACAGCGTGAGCCGATTTTTTTTAAATAAATAAAAATTGAGATATTTAGGTTTTTAGATAGCTTAAACTGTGACAGAGTTTAGTATCAGCTTTTACCTACTAAATGACCCGGAATATACAAATAGATTTTTTTTGTTTCAGATCGGAGCAATTACAGTCGAATCAATGGTTCAAAATAATGAACATTCTTATTGTTACGTTAACAAAAGAATAGTTGAACAACGAGGTACTGTACCGTATTTTTTGTTTGTAATAAGCATATGTTACAATTTTAGATTCTAAATTTTAAAAAAGTATAGCATATGATAAATATTTTTACCGTTTTATAGAAAATGCTTATTATTTATTATTATTATATAAACGGGAATAAATAAGTATATAATGACCGTATACGTACATTTTCATTACTTTGTTATATTTCAAGGTATAATAGAACTACATAAAGAGTTTTTATAAGATGTGATATTTATAAAATGTTAGCATAAAAAGTAATCAAAAATTCATTTTATAAGGATAATCCTTATCATTTTGTGGTAAATAATACAAGTAACGCTTATCTTACATTTTTGAATATGTATTTTTAGATGATTAACTGAACATATCTCAAGCATAAAATTGGATAAGAACCACTGTTTAAAAACAAATCTTTTATATCATCACCACAATACAAACCAGCCCCTTTTCAGTTGAAAAATAATAACAAAGTTTTATATACCTAATTAATGAATAACTTATTGATAATTTATATTATAATTTAAACTGAGGCCAGTCGTGGCAGTTGCACAAATTGTAACTGTAAACGACTGGCTGTGGAATCGATCTTCAATAAAATATTTATTTAAATTGATATTTTAATTTCTTCGCTCTAATGTCGAGGCAAAACGCCGCGTTGAGTTCCGCACTCAATACACAATGCCTCCAGAATTAGGGAATAGACTGTCTAACACTAGGTTAAATTTGCCTACCCTGCTGTGTATAACGCGTGAAGCCGTTTTTTTTTAAAACAACTTGTTTAAGCAATAGATATACAGGTTGTTCACAAGTTACAATAAATACGTAAACTTCAGAATAATTAATTAACCATAACTTTTTTTAATACGGTAAAGCCAAACAGTTTATTTTAGCAACGTCGTTATAAATTTTCATCGCAGCTTATGTATCCGTCATCTCATTTTCTGTAGTTTCTCCTATCTGTATCTAATGATATTGAAGTGTGAAACCTCGTTTGTATAATGTTGTTTTGCTCCTGGATAATTGAGCTTCTCACGTGCTCATCTGAGGAAAAATAACATTATATTGAACTTGGCTGCCCATTATCTCTAGTTTATTGCTGCAAAGATATTTGAACACGGTTCCATTCAGTATAAAATAACGATGATTGCATTTATTACACATTGTAAAAATGTATGAGTTTATTTTTCGTTTCTTCTTATTTTTCTTTGTTTGATACAAAGTCTAATATAGTTACTTTAAAAATATTTAAATTTCAATATGTTGAAAACCGTAAAACTATGGAGCATGCTATTATATGGGTTGGAAATTACCCTCTCGATCAATAGTTCTGTATGTTTTAAAAACAATAGTTCTTAAATAAAACAAAAACTCTACTCCATAAACAAAATTAATATATCGAGTATCACTCGTGCCATTAAGCCAAAATCAACGACGTATCATTTACCAAAATCTGTTCACTGATCCAACAGATACAAGGGAACAAAAGGACGGACTTACATATATGTGAGCTAAAAACATAACCCTCCTTATGAGCTTCGCCGCAGTAAATAAGGCCAGAGAATATTGGTAGTTTGTGATAGAGTTGAAGGCTGCTATAGATATGAATAGATGTTAAATAGTATGACAGAGCACCAAGCTCCTGCCTCCAAGGTACTAACACAGGAGATAGAGATAAGACACGGGTCTTGATATCTCTTTTTTTTTATCTCGATCCGACCGGTCGAGATAAAAAAGCGTTTTAAGCGTGCTTTTATTCATCGCTATCGAACGTGACATAAGTTTTCTTCAATAGGTTAGCTGAGGTAAACAAAATGAGAAGGTCAAATTTTTATCTAAACGATAGAATGCGGATGTTGTGTTTGTTTACAATTTTAGCTGTTTCACACAAAAATAGAGAAATCAATCACCATGCTTTAAACTTTTTATTTTCATTTTAGAAAAGATTATCTAATATCAACTTCATACCGTATCTCGCACACAGCAGGGTACGCAGAGGGAACCTAGCATAGGGATAATTCGTTCCTTATTTTCCGCCGAATTCTAGAGCTATTGCTTGTTGAGTGACGAAACTCAATGCCGTGCTTTGTCTCGACACAAAAAGCGAAAAAATAAACATATAAATTTAAATAAATATTTCACTTCCTCGAGTCTCCACTCGAAACCACAGCCAGTCGTCGTTACAGACACCCCCTTGCGCCACAACTGGCCTCAAAAGAAAAGATTATCCTGAAACTATAGTATAAATTATGGCTCACATTCGATTTGTTGTCCTCGTTTTCCACTAATAAGATTTGTCTAATCGCAAATGATGAAAAAATCCAATGAATTTTTATATTCTTTTTTCATTTTGTAATTATAATATAATTAGTAAAATGTTATTAATATAAATATTTATATTCATTTACATTCTCTTTTATACTTTTAAGCAATATTTAAATGATTTATTTTTAAATAAGAAAAAGATAGAGAAGAAAATATAAACGGGGTGTTATAAGTTTGACGTGTATGTGTGTATATGTCAATCTGTATCGTGCATGTATGTATGTGGCATCGTAACTGCCAAACTGATGAACTGAATATGATTTATTTTTTTTGTTTAAAAGGTGACTTAGCCGACGTTTTTAGCCATCACTCAAGAAAACATGTTCAGATGTTTATAAATTATCAGCTATTTTCAAGTTGTTTGTTTACTTTTTAGAGCTTTTTGTGTCTAGAGCTTTTATAATTAAAGAGCTAATGTTTTAAAACTCATTTCAAATTATTATTTTAAGAAACTTCTATATGATTGGATGAAAAATTAGCAGATCGGAGAGTGGCTTATTACTTTACTGGTTCATTATTGCTGTAAAAATTTATCTTATAGTTATTTTTTTTGTGGTTGCCAAACTAGTACAGAATATTTATTGGAACGATACTTAAATGGTAATAATGACCCTAACCTTTTTTTTTTGTTTCACGCTGTACCGTAATGTTAAGCTCTTTTTAAGCCAAAGAAATACTTCTGTTACCCTCTTTTCGCTGATTTTTAGGGGTATTGCGTGTTAAGTGGTGGAACTTAACTCGATTTGCCTCGTCGGAGCGAGAAAATGAAACTATTAAATATTTCATTGACTCGAGTGGGAATCGAATCTGTCACGTTTACAGTTGCACGCTTGTGCCCCTGCGCCACGATGGGCCTACCCTAATCATATATTTATATTTCACACAATTTTGATCATACGTATGGTTGTCTGCAAAATTGGCTAAAGGTGTGTATTTTTTCCTATATATTGACATAACCTAGTTGTTCTCACAGCCCATCTATCATCTGAGTTAGTAACTTTTGTATGCCTTTGTATCGCTTCATCCATTTTATGTGCCACGTGTAAATAATGTAAACCCATTTCAGTTGTCCGTGTACCAAAAAAATGTTTATATTGAGTTAGTGAAATTTAGAAATCTACATATTATGCAGTTATACAGCTTCACGCTGTATCCCGCATGTAGCAGGGTAAGCAGAGGGAGTCTAGTGTTAAGACACTCCGCTCAATCACTTCGCGCCGAATTGTGGAGGCGTGTCGAGTGGCGAAACTTAACGCCGCTTATTGCTTCCACCCTGCGCCACGAAGGCCTCGTATAATTAATATTTTTTTCATATCAAAATCATGTAATGTATTATATAATTTTAAATCTAAATCATATAAATTATTATTAAAATTTAGGTACTATACAATATTGAGGTGGAAAGGGAGTACCTAATTTCTATTAAAATTTTGCCCCTTGCCTACCATGTGTTCCTCCGCCTACCCTTAGTGCGGGACTGCTTGCCGCACAGATATATTGTCTAGAAGTATTTTTATATTTTTCAAGTTTTACACGATTTTATCATAACACTAGCGGCCCCCGAACGATGAACTATACGAATACATATTTATTTAACATATTTAAGTATATTTGGTTGATTATTTTTGTTATCTATGTATAATGTTCTACACTTCATAAATCGCGATTTAAATCTTTTTTGACTTTTTTAGATTTTATTCAATAGAATTATCGTATTTATATGAAAGTTGTCTAGCTATATCACGTCTATTTTAGATAGAGGCTAGATAGATACGCGCGCACAAAACGTGGACTTTCCCGCGTAAATCCCGATTTCTCGGGGATTTCAGGATTAAAAATGGTATATATGTTTTGTCCACAGCACTGTCTATTTTTTACTTAAAATCCTATAAAAATGAGTTCAATTGTTCCGGAGATCAGACCGAACAAACAAAAAGACAGACTTCATTATGATATTTATTATCGTGTAAAAAACTATATCCACTTGAAAATGGTTATTTTTGTTCTGATTATGGTTATTCTGATATCACAGACAGACTCTTTAATTTCATTTTAAAATAATATAAATAAGCTTCACGCTGTATCCCGCACACAGTAGGGTAGGCAGAGGGAACCTAGTGTTAAGACACTCCGTACCCCACTTTCTGCTAAATTCTGGAGGCATTGCGAGTTGAGTGGCAGAACTCAACGCCGCGCTCGACAACAGAGCGAAGGAAATGGAAATATAAATATTAAGTAAATATTTCATATCCTCGAGTGGGAATCGAACCCACAACCAGTCGGTTTTACAGTCACACTTTGTGCCCCTGCGCCACGACTGGCCTCAATTTCATTTTCTATATACATATACTACATTAATAAATTAATTATAATGTAATGAAAAATAAAATATTTAGTAAAATAATAATCTAAAAATTGCACGTGCATATTATTATTTAACGCTGGATTAAAATACTCCTACAGATTTAAAGCTTCACCGGTCTCCTCTCCGTACACCAATTATAATGTAAGTTGTGCTTCGTAATAGGGACTTTTATATAAAGCTAAATTTAAAATATTTTCGTATATTATTATGTTTTTAAATGTTGATTAATTTGTAACGATGTTGTTATAAATATAATGTGAATGTTGTGTTTATATATAGCATCTGTTAATGGATGGGAAAAGGAGGAATTTAATTAAGGAGGACCATAACAAAAATTTGATCAAAAATAAAAAAAAAAATATATAAATTATATATATATTTTAGTATATTTGTGTATAAATTTATAGAATTAAAAAATTACATTAAATCAGCTTCTCGCTGTATCCCGCACGCAGCAGGGTAGGCAGAGTGAACGTAGTGTTAAAACACTCCGATCCCCACTCTTTGTCGAATTCTGGAGGCATTGCCTGTTAAGTGGCGGAACTCAACGCCGGGCTCTGCCCAACTTTTTGCACAACTTTTCACAAATTTATAAATAATTAAAAAAATGTGGCAAATAGTAGCAAGTACACTTTTATGTATGTAGTATTTATCATCTAGGTACCTTTTTATTATTAGAAAATAAATTACATATAAACTTTTTATATAAAAATATTGGGCATTGGTTATTTCTATGCGATCGAAGTTGCTCTATTTTGTTCATGAAAAGGTTGGCAGTTATTGTAATATTATGGAAGTAGTCTTGTTTATGTGTGGAAAAGGAGGTTATATCATCAATATTCTATTGATGATACAGATAAAAAAATATTTAGACTTTAGTTTAGATAGAGATAAAATACAGCGTTTCCTCACAAATATAAAATAATATTGTACATAACAGATGATTGAGGCCAGCCGTGGCGTAGGGGCACAAAGTGGGGCTGTAAATCGACTGGTTGTGGGTTCGATCCCCACTCGAGGAGATTAAATATTTACTTAAATTTATATTTACATTTTTTCGCTCTGGTGTCGAGGCAAAGCGCGGCGTTGAGTTCTGCCACTCAACACGTAATGCCTCCATAATTCGGCAGAAAGTGGGGAACGGAGTGTCTTAACATTAGGTTCCCATCTGCCTACCCTGCTGTGTGCGGGATACAGCGTAAAGACAAACAAACGAACAGATGAACTGATAATTTAAAACTCTAATCGAGTATAAACATCAAAAAGCTATTTTTATACTCCATTAGAGTTTTTAAATGTCCTGCATTTCTTTTACAAATATATTAAATGTAGAGAGATTTACATTTACTCAAAACAGATGTTATTAATAATAAATTTTATAATATATTATTATTAGGTTACGCTAGGTTCCCTCTGCCTACCCTGCTGTGCGCGGGATACAGCGTGAAGCTGGCTTTTTTATAGTTATCTAGAGCAAGTAGATTAGATAATTTATTCAGAAAACACACCGGATGTAAAAAAAAACATTGTTGCTAATGTATTAACATTTAAATAAATAAAAACTACAAAATAAGTAAGCTCCATTAGTAATCACTTTCGAAGACATTCATAATTTAAATTTAAATGAAATTAAAATTTCCGTTTGAATAAATTATATTTTTTCATTTATGTTTAAACGGTTATTACAGTTTAAATGAATTATTTAATTTCAAAGTCTGGAGGCACAGCAATTGTCCCGCCAAATTGAGCAAAAAAGCAGCAGGACCGTACCATCCTTCTCTCGAAACAGTTCAGGCCATTTTCGACCCCTTATAATTTGTTTGTAGGTAAAACTAGAAGCTTGTATTTTCAGTTACCAAGAGGCGTTGTATAAACACAGTATATTTTAAATTTAATTTAATTTGCACCATTAACTTAACAATTATATATATAACAAGTCAAAGTTTCATAATTTTGACTAACAGATCGTCAAAAGTCTGAGGCACTTCTAGCAGACAGACAAGCTGCAAATTTGGAATAAAATTACTGTATAAATTACGAAAAAGCTAAGATCGAAGAAAAAACTTCGGTTTTCTAGATATACAAATTGCATAAATAACTTGTAATCTCATGTAAATATATATAATTACTAAGTTACATTTCCAGTGAATGAATCACTATTCTTTTATCTATAATATAATGGAATAATAAAAAAAGTAAAAAAAATCCCTCAAAAAACCGTTTTTGGTATTCAAGAATAGAAGGTAATACCTACCGGTAATAAAAAAAGTAGGACAATCTACAAAAAAACAAATGAGATCAATCGTATGAAAATACAAAGTATTGCTTAGTGCGCCAAGTCAATATATTTATTTAAAATATAATAATAGCTGGAAAAAAGAGAAAAAAAAGAATAATAATTTTTATTTTATTTTAATTAATAACCG
Source organism: Heliconius erato x Heliconius himera (assembly GCA_013421005.1). NCBI lineage: Eukaryota > Metazoa > Arthropoda > Insecta > Lepidoptera > Nymphalidae > Heliconius > Heliconius erato x Heliconius himera. The sequence continues at coordinate 26,964 of JAATLQ010014606.1, read as the reverse complement.
ATTACACGGACAACTTTTTACGGTACGGGAAAGAACCGAATTGCGAGACTTGTTTTTTTTTGTTTGATAGTTATTTTGCTGCCTACTTTATATGGATTTGGATTGCCGCTTTGTGGTAGGTACCACCATCGCGTGTGAAACGGTCGACTGTTTGGCGTGTTCTGGAGCAGTTCGTGCCTGCATAGTGCACCACGAATGCGTTTCGCTATTAAGACGTTTGGAAATATAGAACATGATACAATCATATAGCTTGTTTAAACTTTGTAACTGAACATTTTCAATCTAGTTATTGTACTATCGCTTTATGTAAAGCGATTCGCCAAATATCTTATATTTTTTTGTAGATTTTTGTCGATTATATTGCATTATTGTTGTTTGTTTGTTTGTTTGTATAGCTTCACGCTGTATCCCGCACACAACAGGGTAGGCAGAGGGAACCTAGTGTTAAGACGCTCCGCCTCAATTTCCGCCGGATTCTGGAGGCATTGCGTGCTGAGTGGCGGAACTCAACGCCGCGCGTTGCCGTTGAGTGGGGATCGAACCCACAACTAGTCGATTTTACAGTTACACTTTGTGCCTCTGCGCCACGACCGGCCTCACTTATTTTTAATTATAAAATTACCTAAAAAAGAAAAAAAACAATTGAAAAACATATTTCATTTACGCAAAACAGTGTTCGTGTTTAATTTAAAAAAACAAGTAAAATTAAATTTTACGTTTCCCCCGTGCGGGCTCACTGCGTGCCCGTGTGTTTACATACAATTTAACTTGACGGTGTGAACTCATTACAAAGTGACGAGTGCTCTAATAAGGCGGTGGGCTTAGCTTTATCGTAGTAATAAAAGAGATATTAATAGAAAGATAGATACGGATATTACGCGCGGTAATTGCGAAGCGCGTGAAGAGTGAGCGCACATTATTTATTAAAAAGGGAAAGTCTTTTTTCGAGTGTTTACGTGTTGGGCTATTTATTAATAATAAGTTAATTGAAAAGGGGCACAAGTGTGTGTGTGTGTGACTGTTAACGCGATTGGTTGTGGGTTCGGTCTCCATTAAAGAAAATGAAATATTTAATATTTTCATTTCTTCACTCTGAGACCAGTCGTGGCGCAGGGGAACAAAGTGTGACTGTAAAATCGACTGGCTATGGTTCGATCCCTACTCGAGGAGATGAAATATGTACTTATTTATATATCCATTTCTTCGCTCTGGTGTCGAGGCAAAGCTCGTCATTGAATACCGCCACTCAACACGCAATGCTTCCAGAATTGTACGGAAAGTGGGGAACGGAGTGTCTTAACACTAGGTTTCCTCTGTTACCCTGCTGTATGCGGGATACAGCGTGAAACTGATTAGATTTTTTTTTATTTCTTTACTCTGGTGTTGAGCCAAAGCGCGGCGTTGAGTTACGCCACACAACACGAAATGACGTCAAAATTCGGCGGAAATCATGCACGCAGTGTCTAAGCACTAGGTTCCCTCTGACTACCCTACTGTGTGCGGGATACAGCATAAATCTGATAAAAATATAAAAACTTAATTGATTCTTATGTTGCTAACAATGACGTCTGGAATCAGACTTAATAAAACTCGAGAAGTACGTTTATATCCTCTATTTAATCGGTCCCTTACTGACTTAGGGCCGTGACCTTAATAATTCGGAATGTTCATTTTGATCTGTTACGTGCTTAAGGTGGAATTAGAATTTTTCCAGCTGTGACGTTCATATATATATCTATAGATATTTCAAATCATTAAAAGGAAACTAGTTCATTTTAATTTGTAGTCAAGCTTTTGAGTTTGCGGTGAAATATGGAGTTTATTATTTGATGCCTGCCCTTCTGTTATATATTGTTATCAGTTATTAAAAGTCGAGGCCCGAAGTGTGACTGTAAAACCGACTGGTTGTGGGTTCGATCCCCACTCGAGGAGATGAAATATTTACTTAAATGTATATTTCCATTTTTTCGCTCTAGTGTCGAGGCTAAGCGCGGCGTTGAGTTCTGCCACTCACCACGCAAAGCCTCCAAAATTCGGCAGAAAATGGGGGACGGAGTGTCTTAACACTAGGTTCTCTCTGCCTATCCTGCTGTGTGCGGAATACAGCGTGAAGCTGATTAAAAGATTGGCAAATATAATTTTAATAATATTTAATAATAATTGTCTATAACAATATACGTTGCTTGTATATATTACTAATATATATACATATATATATATATATATATATATATATATATATATAGAGTACTACTATTATATGTAAATATATATTTTTTTAATCTTCAAATTATTTCTACTATGTGTAGAAATATTTCCAGGGTTAATATTAATATAAAATACCTACAGAATTCATTTGACTTATATTAGGATATAGGTCAAGGTCATCAAGGGAGTGCTTATAATAGAAGCACTTTTCCTTTTGTTAGCGATCCCATAAAAGTGGCGTACGCGTGTTTAGAGATATGAATGATATAATACAAATTGAAAAGGAAGAGTTTTCCCTGAATCAAATAAAACGATTTAGCAAATAATATTTTTTTTCTTATTTTGTTGTCAACTGTTCTTGAGGAAGATCTATCTATGTATATATAATATGAGGCCAGTCGTGGCGCAGCGGCACGAAGTGTGACTGTAAAACCGACTGTTTGTGGGTTCGATCCCCACTCGAGGAGATGAAATATTTACTTAAATTTATATTTCCATTTCTTCCTCCTCCAGAATTCGGCAGAAAGTGGGGAACGGAGTGTCTTAACACCAGGTTCTGCCTACCTTGATGTGTGCGGGATACAGCTTGAAGCTGATTTTTTGTATAATATACTAGCGGACCCGGACGCGGCTTCGCCCGCTTGAACTATACGAATGCTTATTAGATATATTTATGAAATTGTTATTGAAAATATCTAATTTGAATGAAAAAAAATATAAGTAAACGTAATCATATTAAAATATTTATAAAAAAAATTAAACAAAACCAGGTACATTATTAATATCATCAAAGTAAAATAAATATTTAAAAGAATTAAAATTAAATGTGTTGTGCTATGTTTTTGCAAGTGCATGTGGTTATTTACATAATACTTAAATACAATAAAAAATATTATATTTTTTGTATCTGTCTGTCTTTCTATTTCCCCGAGCTGTCCAGTAATGTCCAGAATAACTGAACTGATTTTTATTGGACTTTCAGTAATCGATTTTACTGATTTACCCGGGAAAAATCTTTTTACACGTTTTCCTTGCGCGCGTACATAGATACTATATACCTAACTAAAGTCCTTTCTACATTAAATATGATAAGTTTTGCGAGCAACATCAAATAAAATCCCAAAAAACTAAAACCATATTTTATTAAGTGTATAACGACGCAATAGATCCATCCAAGATGAAATTACCAACAATTCTTTCCTTAAATAATAAGTACTTAAATAATATTATGCCGCTGCCGCACAGGGCCGCAACTTACACCACACCAAGAAATTTATGAAAATCTAATTAAACTACTACTCGAATAAGCCAAGAACCAAAGAAAAGTATAAATTAATTATAATTGCATAAAAATTAATAGTAGTTCGAAAATGTATGAAAATTTACAAAACTGTCGTCCCCGTGTGAAACTGTTGTGCCCGTTCGCGTCGGTCATACTATGCCGCTCGTAGGCTAGGTCATTTCGAATCAGTGACATCTCCTTAATTATTTATTAGAATGTTGTTCAATCCAGATGAAATGTTAAAAGTGGCTATTATATTCATTTTCATAAGGATCAATATCAAATTATAGAAAATACATACAACAAAAACCCGATAAATATAAAGTAAATTAATTAAAATGATTACTTTTGCTTAACCTTCAGAGATAAACATGGAATATGTATAGCGGACTTTTTTAAACATTAAAGAACAATATTTTTGTAAAACATTGTTTTTATGTATCTCATAAGGTTGAGTCGGCGCACGCCATGTATGCGTTAAGCAAGCTCATTTTGGGTGACGTTTTCTTATAACAAACAAACTTTGCAAACAGTTGCTTAGCAACGGTCGGTTGTTATTAACATGGCGGAATAAATTGCCTGTCAATCTAAAAAGTATTTTAATATATTAGTATATATCGACAATATTACAAATATGAGAAAAAAAAGTAACCTATGTTCATCCGAAGACCCTTAAGTATCTCTTTATGAGTGTTTTATCACAATTGAATTAGCGGTTTGGCCCTGATTGCGTAACAGACAGACAGACAGACAGACAGACAGAGTTACTTTCGAATTTATAATATAGGTATGGATTAACATTTTTAAAATGTTGAGATGCTAACAACATCGCATGCAGTGTTTTACTTTCAAATGGCTATGCATTATAGATATTATGTTATGCAAACCAAAATCAAATAAATAAATAAACATACATTAGTTGTAACAAGCGTATAAAAATTTCGATGCTCGTAGCTTGACGAGAACGTATAGCTTAGTGATCAGAGCGCAGACGGTTTCCAAGAGACGCGGTTCCAAATCCCGCTTTGGTCAAATGTTCATAGTTTTTCTTAATAAGCGTGTGGGATACATGGGGTGTGTCGAGGAGCATTAAGGAAGTAATAGTAGAAGTATCAAGAAATATAGAATTAAGGAGACGGTAATCAACGGGTTTTTAAGTTTTATAGTTTACGAAATTGTGGGCGGCCACTTGTTTGTAATTAAAAGAAACTTGTTTATAAGTAAATGAAAAATGAAAGATTGGGTCGGTTAATACGAGTATATTGCTTATAACAGGAACGGGAATCACTCAGTAATTGTTTAAAGTCTAAAGCAGCACATAGTATAATTTTCATCCATTTCTTGCATCAATACAGTTCTCATAGGTAAAATAAAAGACGTACGCTGTGAAATGACGTTCATTGAATAGGGACCAAAATGAACCTTAGATAATTTTTGAATCTATTTTTATGTAATCTAAGAAAACTATGATAAATGTAAAAATCCAATAATTCTTTACTTCGATACGGCGATTTCTGAGGTTAGCGGTTTTTTCATCCAAACAAACTCTTCGGCCTTATAACATTAGGGTACATAAGTTGTGTATTTTTTTCCAACGCAATAAAATATCCTAATAGAATTAACTGTAATGTAATCCCAAGATATTATGTTTTATAACATATTGTATATATTAGGAGTCACTATAGGTGTGCTTTAAATATACTAGAACATGAATGTAATTCTATTTATTAAATATATTAATGAACGTTGAAGTGAGCGAAGCCATGTTTTGTGTGTTATGTTTGTGTTGGCCAAAATCAAATTATGTAAGTACCGTTCGCGAGGCTTAGGCTGCGCTTTGCATTTGCGTGAGTCATTATAAAAGTAGAGCCAAAAACACTTTTAAAAGTTTTTTTTTTGCTATTACACAAAATTATATCGATTCCTCTACGCCGTAAATTACATTCTGATAATTTTTACTCTCGCGTGATCTTTCTTTTGAGTAAAAAAATAATCTTTCATCCTCAATCATGGAAAATAGTAAAAAGAATTGGAAATATAAATTTAAATAAATATTTCATCTCCTCGAGTGGGGATCGAACCCACAACCAGTCGGTTTTACAGTCACACGTCGTGCCGCTGCACCACGATTGCCATAATGATTAGAATTCTTTTAAAATATTTTATTTTATAAATTTCCAATAATGTTAAGGGCATCTGGCATAAAAAATCCAAGAAATCTATTTTCATGTAATATACATATCTCGGAAATCAGAATGTAAATAAAACTTGTTAATGTCAGTTTTCAGTACATTCTCGCTGGTGCTTTATCACGTTCAATGTCATAGATAGAATATACGGAACCAGATTTGTTTTCTGATTTATCGTTGCATTTTTACCACACAGAAGATCTGAAAATCGTTGTTTACTTCATACGAGTATAATGAAAGTGATACATACGCTTTTGTGTTTTCGTGGAGATAGAATGAAATGAAATCTTTCCTGTTCGAACATGCTTAAATGAAACTCTTGAATCAAACTGTGACTACTGGTTCAAATACTATATTGTCATTTACACATCCCTATTCTATACATTTTATAGAATATATTTCATTATAAAGTGTAATTAATAGAAACTTCGAGAGTAACTTTCGAAGTATTTTAATAAGGGTACAATGCGCCTCGGGGGCTAAATGTAATTTAGTTCTCGCTGAGCACCTCTCATCTGATGTACAAAATTTTCTCTAGTGGACTAAGACGAGCTCCTTCAAATATTGTAGCTTTGCTCTATTTTAATAAGAAAGGATTTGTGTTTTATATTGAATACCTATATATATTTATTATAATAATTGACAAAGTACGTACCAGCAGCGTTTTTTTAATGGGTTAAAATAATGTTGTACATCTTTGAATAACACTTTAAAGTAAAAACAATAAAATCCTTTCTTCTCCGGTAAGACTTTATCTTCAAGCGTCTCATCACATTACGCCATGAATTTAGACGGGAAGTGGAGAACGGAGTCTGGATATCAGGTTCTCCCTGCCTACCCTAATGGCTTCGCGTGGTTTATTTGACATAGCTAATAATTGTGTATAAAAATCAGTTTCACGCTGTATCCCTCACACAGCAGGGTAAGCTAAGGGAACCTAATATTAAGACACTCCGTTCCCGATTTTCCACCGAGTTCTGAAGGCATTGCGTGTTGAGGAAATCGACACCTATAACAGCTCTCAATAATCGACACAAAAATGATTTTCATTTCGGACAAAAAGTTCTTTGTAGTTCAACGATTCAACGTTCATCGAAAAAACTCTTTAGCTTTATGTAGATTTCTTTGTTCCGTAAAATCAAAAAGCATTATTTTATTAAAAGATTTTCTTTTCATTTAACAAGTAGCTAAAGACATAAATATTTGCTATATCATCATAATAAGAAAATTAAAATGTTTGCTCTAAGGATCTAAATTAAAAATTTCAGATTTTATAGCCTCCTCCTGTATTAATTAATTAGCTCAATATGCTTTTCCATATAAAAATTTACATAAATGATGGAGCAAAACAAATTTTTACATAATGCTTTGATATCTTTTTTACTATACTGTTATCAGCGTCACGCTTTATCCCGCACACAGCAGAGTAGGCAGAGGGAACCTAGTGTAACACTCCATTTCCCACTTTCTGCCGAATTCTGGAGGCATTAATCTCGAGTGGGAATCGAACCCACAACCAGTCGGTTTTACAGTCACACTTTGTGCCGCTGCGCCACGACTGGCCTCAACTTCTCACTATACAAGTCTAAATATTTTAATAGCAGCCAAAGAGTAATAGAGTTAATACGTAGCGTTATTACGAGTTGGTACCGATGCTCATCCAACACTGGGACTTTACTACGGACAAATGAACACTGATGACACACTTCTCTCTAGAGTACTTGTATACTAATAATAGATATATTACGATATACGATACGATAATTTATATATATACGTATTATGTACAGTGGACTTAGAAAATTTACATCAGAATTTTCTATGGCTCAATGCAATAGGTATAGGAGGCCGGTCGTGGCGCAGCGGCACGAGGTGGGACTGCAAAACCGACTGGTTGTGGGTTCGATCCCCACTCGAGGAGATGAATATTTACTTAAAATTTATATTTCCATTTCTTCGCTCTGGTATCGAGGTTAAGCGCGGCGTTGACTTCTGCCACTCAACACTCAATGCCTCCAGAATTCGGCAGAAAGTGGGGAACGGAGTGTCTTAACACTAGGTTCCCTTTGCCTACCCTGCTGTGTGCGGGATATAGCGTGAAGCTATTTTTTTTTTTTATAATATAACAGGTCGGGGCAAAAGTATTTTCGTATTTTGAATGTATTATTAGTAATCAAACCTCTTTTGCTGTACTGAATGTAACTGGCTGGTTTTAATACCTTTAAATGTGATATTCTGAAGATGCAATAAATTAAAAAAAACTAGATCACGCCATTTTTCAATTGTTTTTCAAGCAAGCAAAATGAACGTATGTAACGAAGAAATTCGGTACATTTTAAAGTTTTATTACAAAAAAGGTAAAAATAGGCATGCGAACGCTGCGAATAAAATTTGTGCGGTTTACGGACCTAATGAAGTATTAAAAAAGAGAAGCACAAATGTGGTTCAAGTGTTTCAAGTCATACACAATAGATAAAAATCAGTGTCATAGATAAAATCAGTGCCATCTTTGAGAAAGTGGAGCAAGATCGATATATTAGTACACCACATGATCTCACTGAGAGAAACCTAATGCAACGTTCCATTTGCGATTCTTTATTGAAACGTACCAATTCCAAACCATTTCTTAAACAATTGATTACGGGTAATAAAAAATGGGTGACTTTCGATAAGAATGTGCGAAAAACATTATGGTTGAAGCAATGACAAGCTCCATAGATCGTGGCAAAGCAGGAATCTCAAAATTTCTACAAGAATGGGATCATGGCACTACCCATATGTGTGAGTGGCAACAAGTCATCGATCAAAACTAAATTTTATAAATAAATAAAAAAATATACCTAAAATAATATTTTCCTTTGTATGAAAAATACGAAAATACTTTTGCCCCGACCTTATATTTACGCAAGTTGCTGATGCACGTTATTTATCCTCCTTAAATATCAACTTCACGCTGTATCCCGCAACAACTTGCCGCGCTTATTATTATTAACATTGGTACCAATCTATAACATTGATATTATTCTATAATGATTACGCCCTATGTCACTATATAGGCTAAATAATTTGTAGAGGATTCGTTCAGTGAAAATAGATTTAAATTTGATATAATATTGGTCTGTCTTTTACTATCTACTTGCAGTTTTGCTCGTGACAATCACATAATATATTACAATCTGGAAAAATCAGTAAATATTTTATTTTTGAGGCCAGTCGTGTCACAGGGGCACAAAGTGGATTGTAAACGCAACTGAGTGTAGGTTCGACCTCCATTCTAGGTAATGAAATATTTACTTAAATTTATATTTTCGAGAATCTGGTGTCGAGAAAAAGGGCGTCGTTGAGTCCCGCCACTCGACACGCAATGCCTCCAGAATGCGGCGAAAATGGGGAACGGAGTGTCTTAACATTAAGTTACCTATGTGTGAGATATACAACGTGAAGCTGATTTGATTCTTAACTTTATTTGTCAACTGACTGCCTTAACGGAGCATAATGTGATGACCAAACGAATGCACCTTAATTATTCTGAGGGTTCTTACGTCAATCGATTCGTCTTAACCTTGCGGTCGTCACCAAAGACACGACATTAAAAATATATCACAGCGATAACCAGACGCGATATTGTCAAAATACAAAAAAACCTCCATCTGAGTCCATATTTGACATTTATTGAATAGGTATTCAAAAATAATTAACAATAGGTTCCTTTTATATTTTTTTATTATAAGTTACAGTTTAAGATTTATAATTATATAACGACTTTTTCAAAATATTTTACCAACCATTTTGTACAGGTATTCTTTAGCATTGCGGGATTACTACTATAAGTAATAGACTACTGATAGGGGACTGTAAAAGCGGGTTCAAATCTCCACGATATTTACTCCCTCAGGGAAATAATAACATTGAGAAAATTTTGTCACATAACCTAATAACAAAGCTAAAAAATCTTAACAAAAAATGATGATATAAAAAAAGTATACGCGACGCCGACGCCACAAATCTAAAAAAAACCAAGTTCTTTAGGATTAACACTCGGGACCTATTCTTGAAATAATGACATCTTTACAAGGAGCTTTACAATGAATATCAAATATTCACGTTAATCAAAAAATACGAAGCATTTATGTATATTTTGTTGTTGTATCTTGCATGATATTCGCCGCGTAATCAAAACCCGTAGAGTACTTTCCGTGGATCTATAATTATGAAATTATGCACGAAGTGAGAACTAACAAATAAAATGAAAGGAATATATCTGAAATATTATAGTTTCGTAGAAAAAAATCTTAAAAATTGAGTGCATTCGTCTGCAAACTTAAGTATGTCAACATTTATCAATTCTGAAATTGATACGGAACCCTCGGTGGACGTTCCGACTCGCTCTTAACGAGCTTATTCTTTTTAGTTTTTATGCAGTCGTGGTTTTTGCTTTTCTTTCTTTTAGTTATGTTTTACTAATAGTTTCACTTTTTTATCTTTGTATGTTTTACGTCTCTACATTTCTTTAAAAACAACTATATTTCGTATATTTTCTTACGCCCTAATGTGCTCCCTTATTATATGTATATTCTCATTATCCGAAATTACTTTCTTAATGCTAAGTCTACAAGGAAATGTGCGAAACTATGTGTGAAATTTCAAGGTCCGACGCCCATACATACATACAGCTGTGGGTTGATCTATGGGTGTGTGAGTTACAGTTTTATATACATACAGAGATTATTTAGTGTGCAATGTTGTGAAACAGGTGAAAAGAAAAGAACTTATCATTAAGTCTCTGCTTCACGCTGTATCCCGTACACATCAGGGAAGGCATAGGGAACTTAGTGTTAAAACACTCCACCACACCCCACTTTCCAGTTTGAAACTTTGGAGCCGTCGTAGAACGCCGCGCTTTGCTTCAATTACATCAGACTAAACAAATGAAAATATTAAACATTTTATTTTCTCAAGTATGAATCGAACCCACAACCTGTCACGTGTACAGTCACGTGTGTATCTCTGCGCCATGACTGGCCTCTACGTCCTTCCGAAAAATATTACTATACATATTTAGTTATATTATTTATTCGATATAACGCGCCTTTTGATACCTAACGGGAGCGCGTTTTTCATGAATACGCGATTGTTATGAAGATAAACAACAGTGCTTTGAATAATACCGGAATAGATGCTTTTGCCAAATACGGAACGCGTATTTCACACGGTGCCAAAGCTTTTTGGACTAAAACATTATAAGGTTTTATTATTTGTTTAAAATAATGATTTATATTATAAATGTCTATTATTGTATATTTTAAGTGTTAAATCAGCTTCCCGCTCTATCCCGCAAATAGCAGAGTACGTAGAAGGAATCTAGTGTAATGACACTTCGTTCCCCATTTTCCGCTGATTTCTAGAGGCATTGCGTGGTAGAACTCAACGCCGCGCTTTGCCTCGACACCAGAGCGAAGAAATGAAAAAATATATATACCAAAGACAACCTACTTTTTAATTATACTTTATAAAGTATATTTGAAATATGAGGCCAGTCATGGCGCAGGAGCACAAAGTGTGACTGTAAATGCGACTGGGTAAGTTCGATCCCCACTCAAGGAAATGAAATATTTATTTAAATTTATTTCGTTTCTTCGCTCCAGTGTCCAGGCAAAGCTCGGCGTTGACTTCCGCCACTCAACACTTAATGCCTCTAGAATTCGGCGGAAAATGGGGAACGAAGTGTCTTAACATTTCTCTCCCTCCCTCTTTCCCTCTGCCTACCCTGCTGTGTGCGAGATACAGCGTGAAGCTAGTTAGATTTTTTTATAATTTGCAGTTATTTTCCCATGTTTATTTATAAAATAAAAAAGGCTATAAAAGAAAAACAATCTGCGAAATTACCTTTGCCACAGTTAAGAGGGGAGCAAGTAAGCGATTTGAAGAAGCTAATTTAGGCTTTACGTCTAAAAGTAGAAAATTGTTGACTTCTGTGTTTGTTGACGACTGTTGTGTTTGGTTTACTCAAATTGCATATTTAATGAGTCTTTTCCATTTCACTAACATTTTTATCTTCTTGGAAAAATACGGTTATAGGTTTTTTTAACAGAGTTAAAACAACGCCGCTCTTGGTCTATTTATGAGTAGAAATGAATATTTTGAAATATAATTATTCCCCCAAACGGAGATCAAATTCGCAACCATGGCTTACAGCTAACCCACTGCGACACGACGGACTCTGCGGCAACGATGTCGACGATTAAAAGGATAGTGATTTAGTATGCCATGTCTAGCAATCACATCTGCATCTTGTATCAATTATAGAAAGTAAACACAGTTTTAGTGCATTATATTATTCAATATGATATATGAACATTTATTTATTGGACGGTGAACTACATTGTAATATGTACTTACTATTGGCGTAGTAAGTAAAGGCGGAAACACATTTACGTGTCGTGTCGTGGCGTGCTCTGGCGTTATTTCTGAATAGTACTGATTTGAATAGAGATTTATTTTGATGAAAACCTTCAAATTCTCTTAGTAATGAAACTTTAATTAAATCAGCTTCACGTTGTATGCAGCAGGGTAGGCAGAGGAAATCTACTGTTAAGACTCCGATCCAAACTTTTCACCGAATTCTGGAGACATTGCGTGTTGAGTGGCGGAACTCAACGCTACGCTTTGCCTCGACACTAGAATGTAGAAAATGAAAATATTAATGTAAATAATTTCATTTCCTCGAGTGGGGATCGAACCCACGACTTCACGACAGGAATTCAACGCTGTGCTTTTCTTGCTTTAGGGGCAAACTGAAATAGATAACTATAGAGAAGTATAGTATAGTAGAAATTAATTAAAGTATTATTCTAAATAAGTAAAAAAAAAAATAGAATTTATAAACCATTTTTTGTTTATTTATTCAAATATTCATGTCCAAATCCTTTATCATTAAATTTAATTTCTCACGGAAATTCGGAGTGCAGTCCACAAAACAATTAACAGATGATTGTGATATTAAAGCCTTCGCTGTACCACGGTTACCGCAAATACATTATTCATATTGTGTCATGGCGCTGGAGGCCACACCCCACATTTGAATATCGTTTGATGGAAACATTTTGAAAGAATTTTGTTTTTAATAAATCTAATTATGTGTGTGGACCGGTTGTGGGTTCGATATTCGATGTACCCATACCAAGAAATGAAATATTTTCAAGTTTTCGCTCTGGTATTAAGACAAAACACAGCGTAGTTGCGCCAATACGCGATACCTCCAGTATCTGGTGGTAAAATGGGGAATGGAGTGTCTTAACAATAGGTTCCCTCTGCCTACCTTGCTATTTGCGGGATACAGCGCGTAGCTAAAAAAAATATAATATACTAGGTATATTATTACAAAAGTACATATTTAGGAACATATGGTAACCATCAATAAATGATGTAATATAGAAAATAGTAGCCAGCTATCCTTATATAAGTTATTAGCTGTAGAGCTCGAGCAGTGGTCTCACGATCTCTCCCGAGAGTGGCGAGTACGATCTATTTGATTTATTTTTGACATGCACTTGAATATACGACTATGATAGATTTATTGTTTTGGAAACTTTTTTATTTTTGACTTTTTCTTTGTTTTCACTATGATATATGTATATATTTTTTTTGAAGTGGTAGGTTTTTCTATAGATCAGACTTAAATATAAGGTGGATTTCAAATATTTTGATAGATAATTAATTCACTTCCTTTTAAGTTACATAATTGAGCCCAGACGCGGGGCCGGGGCACAAAGTGTACATGCGACAGGTTCTAGATTCGATTCCCAGCCAAGGACATGAAATATGTAAAATTTTCATTTACTTCGATCCGGTGTCGAGGGAAAGCGCGGCGTTAAGTTCCGCCACTCAACACGCAATGCCTCCAGAATTCAGCGAAAAATGAGGAACGTAGTGTCCTAACACCATCTTAACACTAGGTTCCCTTTGCCTATTCTGCTGTCTGTGTCCTATACACAGCGTGGCGCTTAACAAAGGAAAAAAATAATATAATGTAGAATCATATTTGAAAATGGTAGATCTATTTATTTAGAACAAATTACAATTCTATAAATATATCAAGGGAGGCTTGTACAAAATAAGTTACGATTAGTTCTTGCCACTCGTGGTTACGTAGATACCTACTGCAGTAACGATTTCTAGGACTCAATAAAACTTTGAAACCATCTGAGGGGCGTCGACACGCAATCATACAACTGTTAGTTAGAATATGTATGTATATAATGTTATTATTTTACTGCTGCTAATATAATAAGACATATATAATATGTAGATAGTAGAATATAATACATAGGAAAGCTTTATAAATAATTGTGATAGTGATTTATTGATTTTTTTTTTCAACAATCACACGTATAGTAGGCCTCTGCCTACCGGAATTTTTCGAGACGAAATTCAACGCCGAGCCCTGATGCCAGATCGTGAAGAAATTAAAATATCCATAAATAATACTTCATTCCCTCGAATGAGGATCGAATTCACAATCTTCGCGTTCCAGTCACACCCTTTTGCCCCTGCGCCGCAACAGCCTTATTAAAATTAAATTAAATCAGCTTCACGCTGTATCCCGTACACAGCAGGATAGGCAGAGGGAGCTTAGTGTCAAGACACTCTATTCCCCACTTTCCGCCGAGTTCAGAAGGCAGAGCGAAGAAATGAAAATATAAATGTAAATAAATATTCTATTTCCTCGAGTGGGGATCGAACCCATAACCATAAACTTTACAGTCACACATTGTGCCACTGCGCCACGACTGGCTTTATAAAATTAAAAAAATATAATAATTTGATAAACTAATAACTAACGTAATATGAAGTTTCGCTGTTGACAATTAAATTTGAAATCACAGGATATAACTTCATTTTGGCATAGCCACAACGTCTACATGACGCGATTTGAGGCAGGAAATTGCGCCCTGAAACCGCAGTGTCACCGGTCGACTGCACGGACGGACGACATCGATACAATGTTTTATAATTAATCGATAACGGCCGTTTCGATTATCGTTTTGACGGTAATAAATTTGTAATATAAAAATCTATTCTAAATTATAATCGATTTTATATCTGGGTTACGGGTTGTTGGGAACTACATAAATGTTTGTATAGATCGCTATGATTTAGAAATATCCCGTCGTTTAAGACGTCGGCTAAAATAATAAAAATATATGAGAATAGGTTATAATTAAGATATTTCTCAATACCTACTGTGGTTGCGAGTTGAAGAATGTTTATAAATAAAGTTAAGAGAGAGAGAGATAGAGAGAAAGAGAGATTGAATTAATGTAGGCATAGAGACCGTAGCATGTGACGCGCCGTTCTCTCTGACTTCCCCACTAGGGTTATAGCGTGAAGTTAAGTTAAGTTAAGTTATATAAAATTGGCGTAACTAAGAACTAAATGGACAAACAAAAAATAATGTTATAATAAAAAAATATAATTTAACAAATCTATATTCATTTCCGCCTTGCAATTTTAAGTGATTTTCACAAAAGGCACATGAGAATTTTCACAAAAGGCACATGAAATTCTTTCGAAATATGAAGAATTTGTATGAGTTCCTCACATAAACAATCTTATAAGGTGCCCCAGATTTGCGAGGTGACCTCTTGGCAAATACGTCATTTGGAAACGCTGCGTTCGTTTGACGTACTAGCTTATTGTCTCGTTAAAATATTCTGCATCATTTACTTCCTTCCTTTGTAAAAAATTTTGATGGTTTTGTTTGTTGGCAGTTTTAATATAAAAATAGATATTTAAAGTGAAAATATATACTAGAACTATACGTATATTTAATATTGTAAATAACTGCTATATATCATTCTAATTATAATCTAGCAAGTTTATTTTTTTTTAGAGATCGTCGTGGTGCAGGGGCGCAAACGTCTCACTGTAAACGTGACGGTTGTGGATTAGATTCCCACTCAAGGGAATCATTATTTATTAATATTTTAATTTTTCGCTGTAGTAAAAACGCAAAGCGCGGCGTCGAGTTCCGCAAATCAACACGCAATGCTTCGAAAATTTGGCAAAAAGCTAAAAAAAAAATTATAACAAATTATATTTTTTATTTTAATAGCTTGGAATAAGATGTCAATTTCAATAATAATAACGTTTCAAATTTCATTAATTCGGTTCAATTCTTTTATAATTCATAAAGGCTATAAATACATCGTTTAATATGATGGAAATACTACAAAGCTATTAATAGATATATTTTATAAACAAATTTAACGTTAAAATGTTTTTGCGTTCAAAGTTAATTAAGGCAGTCTATTCGACGTATACATATGCCTTCAACACGTCCAGGTGCTCTGATATACAATCGATATACGATGGCAATTACGCAGGAACGGTGCTGGCAGTTTGAACTAGACGTATATTAAGAAAATGAACTTCCACTTTACTTTGTTTATAACAATGGAGTCCATGATGCCATAAACGTAGCTTGTTAATTTTAAACATAATGGAAATATGAAAAACATATAATAATAATATTATAAATGTGAATGTCAGTTTGTTTGTTACGTTTTCACGCCAGAACTTACTCGACGGTTTATTATGAAACGTGACATGATTATTATTACGTGTACAAAACACATATTCTTAGAGGTATTAGAAAGAATATAAAGATATTTTTTGTTAATAAAAAAAAGAACCTTGAACTGTATAATATAATAAATTAATTTTTAACAACAAAAAAACCGACTTCAAACAGCGCACTAAAAAGTAGAAATAATTTTACCTAAACTATAAGGTATTTTGATTTGTCAAGTAAAACGAACAAGCTTAGTAATTCGATATTGTAGTAAGTATTTTTTTTGCTACAAAAATTAAAATATAACCTCCGTTTCTTACAAAACTAAATTTAAGGGACTTTCTCTAGTGTATAATAATTATTCTTATTACAGTATTTCATTGAAAATATTAATAATATATGTATTTATATATTAATATTATTGAATTTATCGCTTCAAGCAATAAATCCTGCAACAATTAATCAAGATTGCGTAGGTGGTCCACACTGATATTCATTGTCATAAATTGACAATAAAATAAATTTTCGTAAATGATTAATGGTAGTAGAGGCGGACTGGCATGTTGTAAAGAAACGTATTCGAGCCTGAATATTTAAAAGCCTAAATATGAGCAAATAAAATTACAGAGTATATACAATAAGATTTAGGCCAGTCGTGGCGCAGGGGAACAAAGTGTGACTGTAAAACCGACTGGTTGTGGGTTCGATCCCCACTCGAGGAGATGAAATATTTACTTAAATTTATAATTTCATTTTTTCGGTCCGGCGTCAAATAAACGAGGCAAAGCACGGCGTTGAGTTCCACTCAACACGCAATGCCTCCAGAATTCGGCAGAAAGGCACGGAGTGTCTTAACACTAGGTTTCTTCTGCCTACCCTGCTGTGTGCGAGAACAGCATAAAGCTGATAAAACAAAATAGAATAAGATTTTGTTATAATAAAAACATAGTTTTTTGCAAATAAATGTGAATAGTAAGGGCTATTCGTTGAGGCCGGTCGTGGCGCAGCGGCACGAGGTGTGACTGCAAAACCGATTGGTTGTGGGTTCGAGCCCCACTCGTGTAAGGGCTATTCGTTACAATAAATTAGGCAATAATAAACAATACTAATAAATTAGGCATTATGTTTATTAATTGCTTTTTTTTATTCCATATTCTTTTGACGGTTCTATAACCGAATAGCAAATGTCACTTATAAATTCATCTTTTCTATCTATCTGTCTCGCCGTATGTTACAGCATGGCAAATCTAGAGTATTTTACAAAATTGTTCATTTTATTTAGAACAAATAGAATTAGGTACACAGTTGAAAGTGAACAGGTGTTTGAGATGTTCTGTGAAATGACGATTTTTATACAATAACAAAGAAAATAAACAAAGGGGACGCTCTATATATGATAACTGAAAGTAAAAAAAATCAGACATATACGCGTATTTAGGAAATCAATTTAATTAATTTAATTTTTAAATATTTTAATCTCTAAAGTACGTTTGAACGATGAAATCTTTAAAATGAAACAAAACTATATATGAAAAGACAGAATCATAAATTTTCTTATAATCTATATTGATTTTTTTAAGGTAAGCATGAAAATTTTTAAGCGAGCCCATATGCTACTTTGAATCTAGATTGCGCGTGTTCATGGCAATAAACCTAACCTAAATAGGTTGCTTAAATTTGAAAGGCTTCGTTTTACGGCATATTTACAATAGGTACTGGGTTGGTAGTAGACGGGATTACGTTGGTCGTAAAACTTCCATAATGAAACCTAATATTAAGCGGAACGTGTGAATGTGACATACTTATTCTATTTTTGTTTCTTGTATCTGTCCTATATGATTTGTTGTTGTTAAAAATAATAATAATCAGCTTCACGCTGTATCCCGCACACAGCAGAGGGAACCGAGTGTTAAGACACTGCGTTCCCCACTTTCTGCCGAATTCTGGAGGCATTGCGTGTTGAGTGGCAGAACTCAACGCCGCGCTTTGCCTGGACATCAGAGCGAAGAAAATGAAAATATACATTTAAGTAAATATTTCATCTCCTCGAGTGGGAATGGAACCCACAACCAGTCGGTTTTACAGCCACACTTTGTACCACTGCGCCACGAC
Organism: Heliconius erato x Heliconius himera; assembly: GCA_013421005.1. Classification (NCBI taxonomy): domain Eukaryota; kingdom Metazoa; phylum Arthropoda; class Insecta; order Lepidoptera; family Nymphalidae; genus Heliconius; species Heliconius erato x Heliconius himera. The sequence continues at coordinate 8,600 of JAATLQ010014606.1, read as the reverse complement.
TGGCCTTGTTATTGTTACTTTACTTATATTATACATACAGTATATATGTTAATATTTTTTTTATTTTTGATTTTGATACAGTTTAACTTGAATATTTAGACATCGTGACAGAAATGTAACAGTTAAGAATGAAGACATTTTTGGGATTTTCGTAATTTTTTTTTAAATTTTATCTTACATGATCTCCGAGCTAGTTATGTACCTGTATTTAATAGACGGTCTGAGACGATATTTATTCAAAAATTTTTCTATTGCAGGAAAAAACCAGAGCATAGAAGTACCACCTTCAATATGCCACCTAAGTAAGATTTAGTAGAAATTATTTTAATTATTTCGTTTTTTTTTTAATATAAAATTACTTTAATGTCATGCTTTGCTTTTATATATAAAAAGATTTTTTTATCGTGTAAGTAGATATCAACTATTGTTCCGCTCTGTGTTTTCATATTGTAAATATCATTTTACTTATTTTTACCATATTCTATAATTTAAAATGTTTATAAAAATATCATGTTTTATAGTTAAGGTTTAATTGAAGAAGAATTTGAAATTTTAAAAACAAACTTTATATTATCTTAAAAAAAACACTAAATGAGTATTGGCTTATTCATTATTTCTAAAATATCTCAAGCCAGTTTAAAAAACAAAAACATATATTTCATATTTCATCAATAGATAAACTTTTGTTTGTTTACCTATAGCAATACATTCTCATGTTAAAATTAAAATATAAATTGCTCGTTATTACAGTTGTACTCGTACTGGCACCTACAGACTAAAGTACGTGTCTTTATTATTTAAGGATTATTACTCTTCTTAAAAAAGAGTTCGTATTTATACGATTTTTATTCAAAAAATGTGCACGTCTACTTATGATGTAGGATTTGTAGTCGTATATTTAAACAATTATTTAATACATTTAATATAAACAATGTTAGGAATTTAATAATTATATTATATAAAATAAACTTCTGCAAGGTTACTGTAGTCTTAGTTTATGAATTTAGTTTTTAAAATATCCATTTAAAATTAAAACTGTTATGAGCTTTGCCTCTACCTTGCAATAAGGTTCGAATTAAATGAAATTTATAGAAAAATATAATACCATAAAATTTGTTTTAATATAAACAATACAATTCATTAAAAGATTCCTATACAATATACAAAATATCCCAAAGTTTGTACATACTAGCGACCACTCGCGGCTACGATTTCTTAAGCTTATTGGGTATGGCTTATTATTATAGTAAAATCATAAATATTCAAAGTCAAATATGTTTATATATTTTATTAGCTTCACGCTGTATCCCGCACACAGCAGGTTAGGCAGAGGGAACCTAGTGTTAAGACACTCCGTTCCCCACTTTCTGTATTCTGTAGGCATTGCGTGTTAAGTGGCAGGATTCAACGCCGCGCTTTGCCTCGACACCAGAGCGAAGAAATGAAATATAAATGTAACTAAATATTTCATCTCCTCGAGTGGAGATTGAATCCACAACCAGTCGGTCTTACAGTCACACTTTGTGCCGCTGCGCCACTACTGGCCTCAACTACTAGTAGTTGTAGTTTTATTTAAATACTTTCGGTAATTTTTGCGTAGAACAAACATCCATCCTTACAGACTTTCACATTATACATATATATATATTGGTAGGATTAACAATCAATTCAATTTTGAATATAAAATGAGTGCACGATATTTATAGAGTTGTATACAGTACAGATACAGTATATTGTATGTGTATTGTGTATAGATATTTATATTTGATAACAATATTGTATTATATTGAAGTATATTTTGATTTGAAGGTTCATAGATTATGTGGTTGATATGTTTATGAAAGAGCCAGTCCAATATTCAAATGTTCATATATTAAAATAAAAAACAAAAATACAGCTTCACGCTGTATCCTGCACACAGCAGGGTAGGCAGTGGGGACCTAGTGTTAAGACACTCCGTTCCCCACTTTCCGCTGAATTCTGAAGGCATTGCGTGCTGAGTGGCGGAACTCAACGCCGAGCTTTGCCTCGACACCAGAGCGAAGAAATGAAAATATAAATTTAAATAAATATTTAATTTCCTCGAGTAGGGATCGAACCTACAACCAGTCGATTTTACAGTCACACTTTGTGCCCTTGCGCCACGACTGGCCTCAATAATTATAATATATTAAAATAAATAATAAAAAATATATCATTATTGAAGTGATTGATGAAGATATTTCTTTTTATCTATTTCCTGTGTTCTTCATGATTTAGATTACTTTCTCAGTGACTTAAGCGGGCAGTACGACTTCCTATTTTCCTTGTTGATGGCCCAAGTCACGATAACTTATTACTATTATTTATTGCCTCGTACTTACAGCAAAAAGCTTCGCTTAGGATTTCCAATTTTAAATAGATAATACTATTAGAGTATATGCAATATCAAACAGAGAAATAACAACTAAGTATGGAGATAATGGATATACAGAAAAAATATAATTTAATCGTAGCATTTAATGAATACATAATCACTAGTAAACCCATTCGATACAGTCGGGGTCATAATGTTTCTATTTAAAAATAAAACAATTGTAAAATTTATTTTTTCCGTTTCACTTCCGTATTAAAAGAAAGCTACTTGTTATTTGTATAATTCCGTTTCAAATTAATTTGCAGGTTAGTTCACGTAAAAATTTTAGTTAAATCACAAATAATAGCTAATGTAATAAAAAAAGAACACAGAGTATTATAATTGTTATCATACAGCTACATACACCAAACCAAGCAATAAAGTTAAAATGTAATAAAATAAAAAATAAAAAAAAATTAAATCAGCTTCACGCTGTATCCCGAACACAGCAGGGTAGGTAGAGGGACCCTAGGTGTTAAGATACTCCGTTCCCTAGTCTCTGCCGAATTCTGGAGGCATTGCGTGTTGAGTGGCAGAACTCAACGCTGCGCTTTGCCTCGACACCAGAGCGAAGAAATGAAAATATAAATGTAAACAAATATTTTATTTTCTCGAGTGGGGATCGAATCCACAACCAGTCGATTTTACAGTCACACTTTGTTCCCCTGCGCTACGACTGGCCCCTGATATAATAAAATTATTAACATTTATTTTTCTAGAGTAGGACTGTCAGAAACTTAGAGCTTTAAATAGAAAATTTACAATAACAGTCTAAGAACATAAACACTACAGACGGAGGAGAACTAACCAAAGACATACAGAGAATGAGAATCAAGAGGAATATATATATATATTATTAATATTAACATAGATTTCCTTTCAAAATATAAAGAAAAAAAGTTAAAACCATTCCCCTAACAGTTCTAACGAAGTATAGCAGCAAAATCGAACCTGTGAGCTTTACAGGGAATTCGTTCACCAGTTAGAAACTAATTTCCTGCGGCACAAAGCAATCGCCTGCCCGATATGTCTCTGATAGACTGTTTCACGTGGCTCGGTTATCGGCAGTCGGCACGTACCGTTGATTGATTTAACTCTTACATGCTTTACTTTCATCTGTTCTATCCAGTTTAATTTGTTTTGTCTATTTTATTGAGAATAAACGCCGCGCTCGTGTAAAAATAAATAAATAAATCAGCTTCACGCTGTATCCCGGACACAGCAGGGTAGGCAGAGGGAACCTAGTATTAAGACACTCCGTTCCCCACTTTCTACCGGATTCTGGAGGCATTGCGTGTTGAGTGGCAGAACTCAACGCCGCGCTTAACCTCGACGCCAGAGCGAAGAAATGGAAATATAAATTTTAGTAAATATTTCATCTCCTCGAGTGGGGATCGAACCCACAACCAGTCGGTTTTACAGTCACACCTCGTGCCGCTGCGCCACAAAAAGTGCTGAAAAAATTTAATTCCGTCGTCACTATGGTTATTATGGTAGCGAGAACATTCTTAGCACCGCATAAAACATTATATACGATAGTAAAAACAATTGATAGCTCTTTACTGCAGCCTAAAATTTCTCGGTCTATAAAATTAAAGATGGGCACGGCACAAACGTTGCACTGAAACAATTGCAAGAGACAGCCTCTAGAGTACTGTCAGGAACTTAGAACTTTAAATAGAAAATTTACAATGAGAGTCGAAGAACGTGTGAACGTGTGAACTAAGTGTTTATACACTACAGACGGAGGAGAACTAACCAAAGACATACAGAGAATGAGAATCAAGAGGAAAAAAAGGTCAAATTAAGTATCAGGTCAATCTCTCACAAAACATCCCGAAAAGGAAACAATACCTCATTAAAATAGGACTATGGTAAATCTTCAAAAAAAAAAAAGAATTTTAAAGATGGAAGTAGAAATAAACAAATTTAAATGGAATGAAAAGACACCTCTATATAGTATATTTATCTCAAGAAGGTAGCCAGCGATCGTTGCATATATTATTAGCTTTGGTAAACTACGGTTTTATCTGTTACTTGGTTTTGTATAACTAACGACAAAGATAAACTCAGTTTTTTGGATGAAATACCTGATCTGTGGAAAGTTATCGAAGTCATAATTATAGTGAAGCCAGGGAAACCATCTCATCGTTATAAGGTCCCTAGCTTCGCTTCAACTATTAACATAGCATAGCTGCCAATAATATAAAAAATATTTAAATAAATATCACTTACTGAACAGACTATAACATCCATATTTGATGAGAAAAATCGTATTCGTGACGTTCAGTTCTATTTAGGGATAACATTTTATTTTCATATCAGGTACAAATATATTTGAGAACTGTGGTTCTCTTTTTAATAACGTTTGGCGCATAGATGAATATTAGGCTAGGCTAGGCTAGGAACTTTGAACTCCCTCTGCCTACCTTGCTACATGCGGGATACAGCGTGAAGCTTACTAATAAACAAAAATTGCTGAAACCCACGCGACCAGACATCGTCATCACTTGTATGTTGAGGCTATTCAGCTTCTCAATAAAATGTGCGCAGTTAAGGACACTAATCTCTTGATTAAATAGGACAAAAACCGCTTTTCGTCCTACAGTTAGTGTAAAATAGTAATAATGATTTGTTGATAAAATCACGTTGATATATTTCTTATAATGATCAAATTCAAATTATATTTTTAATTTAAAGACTACGTTGTAATTTTTGTAGGTTGCTATTTAGCACCTCAAAAATATATATTTAAAATATATTTTCCTTCCAATGATAGCACCGAAAACGAAAAACTCTTTTATGATTACATGAAGCTGTAAATTTTCGCATTGTTTGTTGCCAGCAGTCAAGTGAATGCTGTTGAATTCACTTGTTCGTTTTATTTCGTATTCGCGCCTGCTAGTTGCGAACCGGCGGCGGCGCTTTGTGAAACAAGAAGAAATAAAGTTTTGACGCTAGTTAGATATGGAGATTTCTATGCATAATTATTTAACATTCTATACATAAATATGGAAATACAATGTAATAATGGTACAGGTTTTTTTTTTAGTTTTCATTTACATACATCATGTAAAAAAATCTAATTTATTACTATAAACGGATTCGCCTGCTTATAAAAATATTTTCAAGGGCACAAAAGTGCAGATTGTAAGGCAATGGTTGTGAGTTCGATCTCCATTCGAGAGTAGGAATTATTATTTAATAATAATTTAATTTCCGGCCGGACGCCGTATCACCACTCAACACGCAATCCCTTGAAAAATTACCTGCTGTATGCGGGATACAGCGTGAAGCTGATTCATTTACATCAAATATTAAATGCTCTGTTAATACAATGAAATATAAAAATATTGACAATATTTGTAACACTTAAAATGAATAATTTAAAATTAACGTTATTACAAATAAATTTAATTAAACTAAGAATCATTTTCAATCTAGTTAAACTAAAATCATCCTGAAAGTCTAAACTTTCATGTGGAGGTACAAATACGCACGAGGTAATATGATAAAGTTTCATAAATATAAATATACATTTTGGCATCAAATGAATTTGAATATCATTTCGCTTGTGATGTTGTTATAGTATGATTTTCACTTTAAATCATATATGGAATGTCTTAATATAATTTGGTTTTTTATTTATTTATCTTTATTTTATTCGGTTTTTTTTATTTCAGTTTTTAGATGAATACACAGAAGTAGAAAGTTATTAATTCTTCAACCATCATACAATACTTTGAAGTTGTTCCGTCCATAAACAAAGATTTTTTTTTTGCTTTGCCATATAAGAGGCCAGTCGTGGCCAGCGGCACGAGGTGTAACTGTAAAACCGACTGGTTGTGGGTTCGATCCCCAATCGAGGAGATGAAATATTTACTTAAATTTATATTTCCATTTCTTCGCTCTGGTGTCGAGGCAAAGCGCGGGGTTGAGTTCTGTCACTAAACACGCAATGCCTCCAGAATTCGGCAGAAAATGGGGAACGGAGTGTCTTAACACTAGGTTCCCTTTGCCTACCCTGCAGTGTGCGGGATACAGCGTGAAGCATATAATAGTTATCGTAAACTTGTATGGCAGCTTCTAGAAAGTTCTGTCTCGAAGGACCTACATAGGGGTAATGGCGTTTGTTCTTATAAAAACGAAACATAAGACATCATGCTCTAAGCTATCATTATACAATATACTGTAGCTCGGCAGTTCGGCTGTTCTTGACAGTCGAGATTAAATGATTCCCTTACATATATTCTCGATTAGAACACGTTAATTAATAATGTATTTTTGGTGATTAGTGTCTTAGTACAGTAATGTCTCGAATTGAAACACACAATAAAATAAAATTATATTTTATTTCAAGTTCTAATGAAAATAAGAGGCCGTCGTGGTCCAGGAGCACAAGGGTGTGACTGAAACGCGATAGTTGTAGACTCTATCCCCACTCAAGGGACTTAATTATTATTTCATAATATTTTCATTTCTTTGCTTTGGCACCAATGCAAAAGGTCGGCGTTGAGTTCCGCCACCCAACACGCAATGCCTCGAAAAATTCGGCGGAAAGTGGAGAACGGAGTGTCTTATCACAATGTTTCCTCTGACAACCCTGCTGTGTGCGGGATAAGCCGTGTGTGAAGCTGATTGTTTTACTCATTAATTTATTTATTCTAACGAAATATTTTATTTTAAAGAAAGAATATAAAAGGAAATTTTATTATTTTATTACAAGTTATCATATAAACACATTCGTAAAATTCCACTAATATTTAAAAACTATGAGCACGTAATATACATATTTACGTCGATAATTTCTAGTTGTGAAGTGAAACGAGATCTATAGTTATCGTAAAATATCAGCTATGGTTAATGATAATAATGACATATTTAAGTACCTACCATGTGGTTGTATATCGACTGATTGTGGGTTCAATCCCCATTCGAGCAAATTACATATTTATTTAAACACTAGCGACCCGCTCGCGGCTTCGCCCGCTTTAACTACTGAATTATTCATATAATGTACCTATGTTTGCAAAGCACTTAAGATTACTAATGTGAAAATTATTGAAACCTTAATGCAACCCACATTTTCGTAGCTCCAATAAGGATGTTCCAATTGTTTAAAAAAACACACTTAAACAAATGACACAAACAACAGAAAACTTTGACGAAAGAAATTATAAACAACAGACTACCTACTATTCTCTTATCCAAAAATACTTAAACGAAAGATGTAACCAACAATGCCGCGACGAAATACATTGTAATTATTGGATAACTCCAAAATACGTGCAATCGCTTCTAAATTTACTTTGCTATAGAGCCAGGCGCAGAATTGAAGCATTCTCTCGTCCATCTCCGTAGTAGCTCCGAACGACATCTGGGCGTTGGTTCCATGGCCGTGGTCTCAAGCGATAACCTGCTCTAGAGCAGACACAGAGAGAGGCGTGCGGGACGGGATTGGAAAGATTATCAAATGCCATCTAGGCGGTCAAGTCAGTCAGGTGAGACCCTCGGTTTCCTGAGGAAGGCCCAGCTTAAACGACCAAGGATCAATGCAAGGCTCATGAGTCGCATTTGGAGGAGGATAGAAAGTCCCTCGGAAGTCATCTGACGTCTGACCTCGGGCGGCCGGATATGCCACGGAGTGCTGCTCCTTAGGTGCAGGTGACCCGATACATTGGCGCAGCGGAATGCGTTGGACGCGAGACGACCAATGTGTACCCCCAGGCTTTCTATTTTTAGGTTGCGGTGATGCGTGGTGTTTCTCACGTAGTATGGCGCCTGCGTCACTCGACGGAGGATGAGGTTCTGGACCACCTGCAGGATTTCTCTTTGAGTGATACTCGCTAGGGCGATGTGATGTCATCAGCGTATAGTGCGTAGAGAGCAGGTGACAAAATTCTGCCCTGGAGAACAACGGCAGCGATCGAGTCGCTGCTATACCTCGAACTCTTAACTCTCAAGCTAAATGTCCTGTCACTGAGGCAGGGAGGCAAAGACATGCGCGACGTGCTGGGGGGTGCCGGCTCTGAGCACTTAATGAAGTAGGTCCGGGTGCCAGACGTGGTCGAATACGCGTACTACGTCGAAGAAGACTGCTATTGCTCTCTCCTTTCGGTTGATCGCTGTTACGGCGTAGTGTAACCAGAGTAGTATACCCGCTCGCCAAACTGCTCGCTTCATGGGTGGATGTGCGCCTGGAGAA